>FAPJ01000398.1:2203-20775 GCA_001485985.1 Heliconius ethilla aerotome | reverse complement strand
AGTCCTTTTATATATATACATTACCATAAAGTTATAAATAATTTGCAATTATGTACAGGTTCTAAGAAATAAAAAAATATATTTATTAGTTGAACATAATATTATCTACAATTTATATGTTGTAAAATTAAAGACACATCTTATTCAAATTTTAAATATTCAAAAAGCCATCTTTACAGATTAATTATTTAAATAGGCTAAAAAAACGCAGTTATTAAGACAAAATGGTTTTCGCACTTACATGTGCCAAGGCGATGACGAAGTAACTTGTCAAGTTACTCAACGAGTGCAGGTAAATAATAAGTACAAGGTCGCCAATATTTGATCTGATCGCGAACATAACTCATAATATTATGCTAAGCTTTAATGATCTGACAATTGCGCCACAAATCACTTGTTAGTATTTAAATAAACATGTTCAATACCCATTTGAGTATTACAAGCGTTTAGTTACAAAAAAAAAACTAGTCAAGTGCGAGCCTAGCTCGCCCACCGAGCATTCCGTACCAATTTCAAGATTGTAGACCATCGGGAAGAACAACTTATAAAAGTTTCATAAATATGGGTCCACGGGGTCCACGGGGGTGCAGAAATGCAGTGAAAAGACGTGACCATAGACTTAATAATTTGATATTAATTTCAGCTTGATACCTCCATCTGATCTCGAGATAAGTGGTCTCGATAGATGGACAACCAAGTGAGACAAGTGTTCCATATTTCCTTTTGATGTACGGAACCCTAAACAAACTGCAATACAAATTTATTCATATTTCTATTATATTATTTTAGGAATCTTTTTTTATTACGTGACTGTGAAAGATGACAGAAATATTTCTTTAGACACGGGCAATTTGACGATAAACCATTCTAACAAATATGAATATTGCACTTAAACTTGCGAAACCGAACACCCAATCTTATTTTAATGGTACTAGAATGACAATCTCTATTTTGAATAAAACAATGTTTTATTTAAATTAACTATTACCATCTAGTGCAGTAAGCGACATTGATTGAACGAGTTTCAACACCTAGTTGTAGCACCGTAGTTAACGCCAATACTCCTTCGTATATTTTTCTCAAACGTTAAACTTTGTACTAGAACAGTACAAATGGGAATCATCGAGTCTAATTAATTAGGATAAACTTTTAGGATTCTTATATTCAGATAATTTGTTTCTTTGCAATTGCTTTAAAATTTCATATTATTTAAATTATATGCAGTCGTTTTGAATAAAAATAATAACTTTTAATACGTATGTATGTATTACTAATAAATAATCATAATAATGATTCATACAATTATTTCAATGACACTCAATAAGCACTTAAAAAGATCAATAACTATTTAAAACCTTTTTTATATTACGTTAACGGTGTTGTGTCTACAGTGTGCGTCCATTGTAGTTGCTCATGACCTTTACAATTAGGTTCTGTTGAGAGCATTGTACTGTTACTAAGTAACCTTACAGAGGCTTGTTTTTGAAAACGTTTGGCCTAATTTTCGATATTATTTCAACGGCCTTATTGTTTCGCAATTTGAAAATATTATTTACTTTTAAGACAGTAAAAAGAGTATTTTGTAAAACTTACAAGCACTTTTCTCTTGGTCGAAGATTTTTTTTATTATTTACTGGGATAATCCTAGGATCAATGATTCTATCACACTAAAAGTATTAAAATTTTTCGACAATCATCAAACTTCCAAGAATTTTATAATAAAATTTCTATTAATCCTAATATTAAACTTTATTTTATTTTTAATTAATTTTATTTTATATGACTTCTAAAAACCGAAAGCGACTAATAACATCAACACGTAAAAGATCACTCAAGGAACCATTTAATTGACCAAATTAAATGCTAGTTGATCCGAGAAATCGAAAAAAATTTTGATGTGACATTTTAAATATCATTTTTTTTTATATAGATTTGTGAGGCTTGTTTCAGATTTTTTCATATAAGTCTATCTAAATATTTTTTGCCGTAAGCTTTACCAAGAACCTTAACATTTATGATGAAAAGAAAGACCTAGATAAAACTTTTCTTCCCCTAAGATCCGTTTCTTTGTGCGATCACAATATTCCAACGTGTATGGATTCGCCATGAACCAGATACGAGAGATTTTTTTAAAATTGTAAGTTTTAATTGTGTTTTTCTATAAAGTCTCATAATATTTATTGTAATGACCTATTATTATTAAAACATTTTTAACATTAGCAATTGAATTACCAATATTTTTTTAATTGCAATACATTTTTAAAACATTATTCAATTTATTAAACCCTATAGCCATATAAGCGTAAAATGACTAGTTATCTGTGTCATAATTATCATAATGTTTAATATTAAAAACATAAAGAACAAACGATTAGCGATTAAAGCACGCTACTTATAATCGATTAATTATTATTCGTATTTAATTATCGATTTAATCAATTACAGATTACAGTCATACGTAATCGCCCACCTCTTTAAGAACACCGTGTCACTTTTAGCATTAATTGAGCAAGTCTAAGGATTTATTCGATACACTGTCAAAATCAATATTTGCAATCGTTGTGCAAAACGTACAAATTTTGACGTAACATGTAACAATAATTGATATATGGTAAAGATAAATATAATTACTACATGAATATATTACTTAAACTAATCTTGATAAATGTGGTAATTTCTTAATATAATATACTGTTAAACTAATAAGATGATAGTTTAAAATATTAATTTTAACAATTTATTTTATTTATTGAATTATTATTCAATAAATAAAATTAATTATCATTTTTAAAATATTTAAATCTAAATGGTGAACTGAACAAATACCACTCTATCAAATGTCTATATCAAGGGAACGTCTCTATCTTTTAATGTTTTTTTTAAATTGCTACCTCGACTAATTTTATTTATATTCACTTCTCTTCCATTTACGTTTTTATAGATTGAATGGGATTCAATCTCACGACCAAAACGTGTACGTGCGATGGCGTTAAAAATATTATGAAAGATTTATTAACAGTTTAAAAATGAATTATTATAATTTGTATATTAAGTAAAGCTAGCAACAATTAATTCAGCTGTGAAATAAAATTATTATGTTATATAATGTATTTATTTAGTAACTAATATAACAGCTTTTAGCAAAATATACATACACGACCGTGACATATACAATATGACATGCCACTTAAAATATTTTTACGTAATGTTTATTTTAAAATTATATATTTTTTTATTTAATTTTGGATTAATATGAAATAGATACAAGAAAATTTCATCTTTGGATCGTTTGATTTTTTTAACTTAATTTTCATAAAACTTGATTTTTTTGCTTTCCTTATTAATTTATTTAATATTACACTATGAAAGAAAACTATGGTACTACTAAAAATACCGTAGGCAATTAACTCATCGTAATTCATTATACGTATCTATATTACTGTAAAACATATTTACCTTTTTAAAGTGTTACTCCACACATTTCTCTAAACCAAATCTTTGTCCCAAATAATAAATCTTCAAAAAAAAACATCTAAACTACTCTATTCAGACTACATCTAACGAATAAAGGTGAATAACAAACCGTTACCGTAACAAAAGCAACAAGAAAGATATCAGTTATGACTTATGAAATAAAATCTCAATTCCGATGTTATATAGTGATACGACGACGATCGAGGCCAAGCGGAATGGACAAAAACTGCGAGGTCCACTGGATGAAGCAAAGTTCACGACAGTTTAAGAATATTTTCTCTTAGTAGAAAAAAAACTTAAACCACACTTACGCTTGGTGTCGAGAGCGAATTTTGCTTTGCAGTAAAAAATAATAGAGTTAGCGTCGCAATCTTTTTTTTCTATCGCGTTCAATTGTCTTTTTTGATTGATTTTTGCACATCTGTTCGGAATGGGTCCTCACTAGCTAGATACATGGACACTTTCGTTCAAAATACGGCATGGTCGAGGCCGTCTAAATCTATATGCAAATTGCGTATACGCGGTCCACTTACATTTTATTCGTTCATTACTTTGGAAGACGTTCCAGTGAACGTATTTAAACGTAATTGAGATCATATGCATATTAGTTTCATACGGCTAGGTATCGAATGCACGAAGTTTTTATAATTCTCGTAATATAATAATTTTACGTAAACTTAACGCGGTATGGCCTTATTTACGTAGCTGTAGCAATTTTTATAATTGCACTCGTAACCTAACTTAACTTATCTTAGTCCGGATGTGATATGAAACGCGGCCTCCCGAGACTGCTTGTCAGTCAGTCAGTACTCAGTACTCAGTTAACAGCTGTTAAATAAAAATGACATCTGTGCTCGATCGGTTTTTACGCGAACCGACCGAGCCAATGACACTTTTCCTCTCTAATACCACATTGACTCCATGTAAACCCGCGATACTTTAGTTCCTTTAATTAAGACGTCCGACATAATAATTGTTATTATAAAACGGAAGCAGACTTGTTTTAATGATTGAAAGCGTCGTAATTTATTTTTATTAAAAAACGATCGAGTACGTTTTTTGTCACGTTATCGGCACAAGGATATATTTCAATGTTTATCGGTCTTACAATTCGTATCCATCGAATGAGATACAGAGATTGTTTAAATTTAGAACTCTGCCAATAAGAACTCAATAAGATTTTCTAAGTAGTTTCTACACATGGACAAGTGAATACTTACTGTAAAGTTTGACAGCACTGTTATCTAAAACCGACCTGATGAGGCAGAGACCAGCTCCTATATCGATCTCACACGGCAATGAAAATTCCAGTCACACTGAACACAGCACTGAAAATCAAGTTATCACTACACGAATGTCCTGTCCGGGACGGAGGCCAAACCCGTTTGGGACCGAATTCCGGTTCGAGGTAAGGTCACTCTCAACTTGGGTCAAAAGCAGACAGTTCCACTTCAACAGTGTTCGAATTGAAAGGAAAGTCTCAAGAAAGTTTCGTGTGTTAAACTTTTTTCGCGATCGGAGGATCGGCGTCGCGACGCCGAGATACACGCGCAACACGGGCGGCGGCTCGGTGCAGACTGACGCGACGTTCGGCTTAACAAGTGTGCAGTCGAAGCCTCCGACGTCACACACACTTCTGCGTGAGTGACGAACTTGCAGATTCCACTACGAGAGCGCGATATAAAGAAGCATTCCGCGTCCATTGCTGGTTTCCGAACGCTTAAAAACTTACATCGTATATGGAGAAAGCTTTGTAATTATAAAAGCTTTGTAGCGCTGTAGGGTGCCGATGAGCTGGAATATTAGCACTAAACATCAGGTTCTGGCTTTGCTCATTTATTGCCGTGGACCCGCAGCCCGCAGCTCGCGTGCAGTTGGGTGCATAGTTTTATGAAATTGGTTTTTTGTTCTCGCCGTCTGGCGACTACTCCCAAAGGAACTTCGAGTCGCTTTATGGGGCCGCTGAACTTTGATAGTTATTTCGCCATGTTTCTGTTTTTTAGCGTTTTGTTTTCAAACTACATTTCAGCTCATTATGCGGGGACATTTACTGTAATAGTGTTATTGGTATGAATGTAAGCTATGTTGTATTTCGTTGTTGATAATTCTTTTCTGTACTTTTTGATTCATTTTCAAAAGCAATTTCCTTTCTGCACGCGATAAATTCCTCGATTGCGGTATGCAGCTACAATACTAGTGATGGATAATTTTCAAAGAACTATACTAAACGTAATTTAAAAAACAGAAGAAAGAAAAGATGACATTTTTCATCATTTATACCTTTTCTGATATCAATTTTATCATAAAAAACGTGTTCAATATTATAGTAAAAATAAATAAAATAGCACAAATTGAATTTGAAACAATTATAACCGTAAATAAATAATTTAGAATAAAGTATTACAATAACTGTTAGTCGGTTTGTATGGAAAATTTGTGTGACGAAATGTTCTAGTATTCGCACGGCCCTTCTCTCAGTTCGCACGATTAACATTTAGCAGCTGATAACCCGCACCTTACGAGACTAAGACTACCACGGGTAGTGGGGTACCATCAAAAAATAGGCCCAGTTTTTCCGTTACGCTTTAGATATGGTTGTTTTAATTTCATTTCATTTTAGTTGTTGTTGATACTGTGATAAATGTCTATAGCAATAAGAATATATACAAAAAAATAATAATAGAATTTACACAAAAAGCTATGAGTGGAAAATAATAAATCTAAATACTGATTCTTGTCAAATTTAATTATATTTAGTGTTATTCGACTCTAAATATAAAACAGTATATCTAATATTTACTTTTCTTTTCTTCACTTGTTTGAACATATTTTATTCTTATTTTAATATATACACTTGATAAATAACCTTGTATAATATTATTTTCTATATTAATTAAACACTTGTACAAGCAAATTTATATATTTTCAGATCCGCCATTATTTTATACAGCGCGTGGACGAATCCGAAGCGATTATCGAACGATATTTTAGAGCGCAAAGCCGTGAAGATTCATTAAAACGCGTTCAATGGTTTTTGCGCGTTTGCATTTATTGGTAAATTAACATATTAATGGGACGGATAGATTAATAAATATCAATTCGTACTTATATTGTATTTACGTTTTTGTTTGATGTTTTACCAACTTTGCCGCCTCAGTTGATGCGATATTGATTAAAATTCAGCCAAATCTGACCTTGGAATATTTTATCCTTATATTGTATGTGGAACTTGGAAATATAATATATTATGTTATAAAAACTTGTTGTTTTATTTTAATAACATCATCAAGTTCTATATTAACTTTAATATTGTATTGATGCTGTATATATAATGTTGTATGTAATCATTATGGGATTTATTACAATAATCACAGTCAAATGTCATTTGATAAGTCAAATAATAAAAAATACATTTAAATACAACCAAAAAAATTAAAATTAATTAAAAATTTTCAAATAATCATTTATTATGTTAAAATGATGCTGTTTTAAAAATATCTGAATTATATAAAATTTATGCGTAATAAGTAGATAATTATAAGCTATAGACAGACATGACGGTAGTCACGAGGACCACAGATTATAAACACAAATATAAAAACTAAAAGAAACGTTATTAAAAGAATTTTTTTTTGTCCTTGTATTCCCGGCAAGGTCGTCACATTTATGTTACGAAAATATTGTACCTATTATCATCGAATCCGAACACCTGTGCAAATGGCGTTACAAGAAGCTTATTTATACATAGAAGATAATATAAAAATATATATATACAAAAAAATATATATAAAATCAACTCGATCTCATCTCGTTTGTTAAAACAATCTAAAATCAATAGTAACAGCCAACTAATTTATGGAAACACAGACCGACATAAATAATGACATTAAATGTCCTGCACTCACAGCGTTTATCACGCGGATATGGCGGATCTCAGTTACATTTATTAAAGCTGCCTTTGTTAAACGAAAATAACATGGCAACAATTCTATGGTTAAAATGAATTATTGTGACATTTCGTAATATCCCACTTGGTGTAAGAGACTCGTGACTGAGTGGTTAAACTCTATACTTAACATGAATTTTATTAATGTCACGAAAGACGAGTATCGACTGTGCTTTGTCAGTGATATTAATTTTAAAATTAATTTCAATCTTAACTTTATATTATGAAATTATAATAAAGTACGCTTTGAAGCTTTAACTTTTGTTGTATTTGTTTCTCTGCTTTAAACATTCTTCTTTTTATTGACGAGTTCAAAAGTCACCTAAAATTGATCTTTCATTTTTTATGTTATGTATCATTTACATAAAACGATAAACACTTCTAGTTTTATTATAGAGTAGAGAGAGAATTTTTTTTATGATCATATTGGTTGCATGTCATTTCTTCTTCTAAAAAGAATATGAAAATTATAAAGAAAATAAACAAAATAAAAAAAAGCCTAACATTTGAAAACTGCACTCCAATTTTTCGTACATGCGCCAAAGGACTATGCTCTGTGCTAATATATTCTACGTCATTGCGGCATAGAGCCTTACCAAAGCAACTGCAATAACTTTAAATTGAAAAATAGGCCGAACTATATTTATGAAAAAATATATTTTTTACATATGTTGTCTTCAAATGAATAGGAAATTGTAAACAGTGATTTATCACTATGGAAAGAAAGTATTTAGAAACATCAAAATTTACGTATTTAACGTAGAGGGACCCGAATCCGCAACTCTATGAAGCAGTCCATGACAGTCGGACGAGCGCCTGAAGGCTCTAGTAATAAAATAGAACGAAACGAATCTTTCATCTTAAAATATTATTTTTATTATCACGTACAAATTAATATACAAAACTGAAAGTATCTTTGCAATTAACTTTGTATTACGTTACAGGTTCATGAAATATAAACAGATAAGACTACAAACAGATAGACTTATTAAACATTGGTATAATGATGTATATAACCTCGTTAAATTTAACGTTAAGCCTATAAATTTGTAAACAAATATGTAATGGAAGTAATTTAGTTGATGTGGCATAAAGTTGTTATTATTATTCATAATTTAAGCTTCACAGTGAATAGCTTATTACGGGAGCTATTAAACTCGAGAAGTCCATAATTTATAATTAAAATTTACTAATATTGACGTCCATTTTGCGGTACTTAAATACACAACTAAGCGATCAATTAATATGTATTGTGCTTTTTACGTTAACGTTTATCTGTGAGTTCAAAATATTCTCAATTCTTAAAGATTTGAACTTGCAGTTTATTTTTTACAGTTCAGTTTTTAACAGTTATTTTTTTATTTTACAATTTTACTTTTTTTACAAACATGCATTTAAGTAGTATTAAAATATTAACAAATTTACGATCGACATCTACATATCTTTTCTTATGAAGTAATATAGTTTCCATGTAAGTGTTTTTAATGGGAACAAAATATCTTTAACCATACATTCACAAACGTACTTCTTAAATAAGCAATTGAATAAAGTTAATTTTTAGAAATTAACAGTTTCACAATATTTAAAGATTAAATTTAAATTAATACAAATACATATTTCAGAAATACTCGGAGTATCGAACGTATTTTAATACACTGAATATATTTAAACTATAATATATTAAAATCATTAAAAGCCTTTTTATTTCAATTTTAATAGCAACTTATAATAAGAATCACTCGGAAATATTTAAATCTAAAAATCCGCTCCATCAGAAAGATAAACACAGTCTGCGCTTCTAAAATATGTAGTCTGGTGAGATTTTCGCCATTCTGGGGGCACTTTAAGGTGTCGCTCTTAGTTACATTTGCAAAAAAGAAATAACATAAATCGTAAATTTCTTTTAAATATTACACCGTCATAGAGCATGTGATGAATTGCACGTTTCTTCTTCTTCAGCTTTACGCTGTATCCCGTGTGTTACATGGTACGCAGAGAGAGTTTAATATTAAGGACACTCCTCACTTTCCTCAGAATTCTGGATACATTCCGTGTTGAGTGCCGGAATTAAACGCCGCGCTTTGTCTTGACACTAGAGCGAAGAAATGAAAATATAAATAAAATATTCCATTCCTCAAGTGGAAGATAAGAAGGAATCAGTATATTATGACACTGAAAGTTCTAAAGGAAAACCTAACTGAAATGCAACTAATAATATACATATTAAGAAATTTACATTGGCAAGAGGTTGCATATTTGTATACGGCCTAATCATTATCAGCACATTGTAGAAGGCTCCTAATTGAAAGCTAATGAGAAATCAATTACTAAGGCTAAATTTAGTTATTTTGCAAGGTAATTTAGTAACACTGCCATGTTTTTTATACTATTGAAAATTAAAATAATGTTTTATTATTATTATTACTTAATCTAATTTATAAATAAACTATAACATTACAGCCTGTTGGTGTTGTCCCTGATTGCTAACTCATGAATTAAATCCTTATTTTAATATATTTATACCTTAATCCAGGCACTTTTAGTGTCGCTATCAACTACCAGTACCAATACTTTAATTTTTTTTATGCTTCACGCCTAGTTTTAAGAGACTCCGTTCCCTTTCATTTTTAATTTTAGAGATACTGCATGTTGAGTGGCTTATGAATTTAAGTATCCCAGGTATAAAACCAACTACTACTAACAAAGTTATTAATAGTAAAAAGACAAAATCCAAATTTAGTTGTTTCTATCTTTTTACACGTATATACTTATTGCATTGAAACATAACCCTGAAAGTTATATATGTAATGCTAAAAGCTGAAGTTTTGTAATAATCAGATGAGTGACCTCGTTTCCATTCAATGAAGATACAATTACATGAATCAATCAATCACCAAACACTTTTTTATTAAAAAATAATACTTGAAACTAATTAAGATGATCGTATGTTTTGCACTTTTTACTTATCAAAGAAACTATATTAATTTTAACATAAAGAACGTTGTGTGCAGATCAATCGACATAAAACGACGCCAAAAAAAAATTATTTATATTTCTTCGAACATACTACGTTTGAATATTTTTTTTTTCAGATTGTATCCCGCATATAGCAAAGAGCACCTACTGTTAAGACACTCCGTTACACCTTTCTGCTAATTTTTCGAGACATTGTTAAGTGGCGCAACTCAACGCCACGCTTGGTCTCATGAAAACATAATAAGAAAACACATTTATATTTCTCAATTTATTTCTGCAACACTGTGTTCTTAAAACACATACAAAGATCTAGATTGAAGATATACATAACCTTACATAAGCCTCATGCAGGAAACGTAACACATACTAAATTGGCGATATGTAAATTAGAATACTACCTTCATTTTCTTCAGCACGACATAAGTCATAGACAAGGAGTCCCACACGATGCTCTATTTAGATATAAATTTACGGCAACACAAAAACAATGGTTGGTGCTTTCGCTTGTACCGGAGCTCCGGGGTACCGAGACATCATAATTCAGGTACAATCTACGTTATAGGGTATCAAGAGGGCGAGGCGCCATTGGTCGATACAACCTCGCGTCTCCTACTGTTTGTATTTGTTGTTGTTATTTTAATTTTTTTAAGGGATTTAGGCTTTATATATTTATTTGATATTGAGTTAATTTTTATTGTGTCAATTATATAGACTGAGATCCCAGGGCCCTCAGAACTACGTAATTTTAGCAAAGCTAAAATTTATAGGATTGCTAGCCTAATATGGAGTGAAGACAGTATGCGTACTTACTAACTTGAAAATGGGGCCTTCAGAGGTTTTTTAAGTAAACTCTGCACCTATTTTGTAGTATGGTTCATACATTATTAATTGGGTTATGTACTATACCATTTCTGGATTTAGTCAGGAATGTAGAGTGCAGCGTTAGCTTGTGCCTTCACTTGCAAAATCCAATAGGTAAGACAGGAAAGTGGCAAATGGACTATTTCACTAATTCCCTAGTAATTACACATGTAATACAAATTAACAAAAAATATAAATTTACTTATTTTAATGATCAGCCTCAAATCAACTTTTCTATATGAAAATAAAAATCTTTAAATTCGACTTCTCAAAGATATACAAAACCGATAGTAACGTCGCAGCTGTTCCCATGAGTATCGGTCGCGGGTTCAACTCGTGACCGGGGCCTGACCTTTGTCAACCAACAACGCCATACAATATCTGCTGGCGGATGTGGGCGAGAGCATTACTCATTAACATTCCTAGCGCTGTTGTAAAACAGACTGGTGACAGCTTTCATTCTTACAAGTAAATCGAAAAATTTGCAACACTCTGGGTTCAAAGTTCTACAAAATTATATAAACTAATACAGATCTATATAAGATATACATATAGCTATGTATTTTTTTAAATGCTCTACAGATACGTTTTTAAAGTAATTATCTATATTTCTAAATCATTTTTATAAAGACATCGAAATATTACGTTTCTTTCTATATACAGAAATACAAGCACTGTTTTTCTATTTCGGAACGCTAAATGAAAAGTAAAAATATATAATAAACATTAAATATCTTCTATGCGCTTTCCTATTTCATACTTAATAATAAACTTCAAAGTTATAAATCCCTTGATCTTGAAAACTTTATCGTTCACAGCCACCAGTATATTCCAAGATGTAGTGCATCAACACGTCGCGACGTGTCGGGTCACTGTAACGACCATATACAACGCTTTCGTTTCCCATTCGGGTCATATAAATTTCCATCCGTTTTCCATCGAAGCCGATAGCCATGTCTCTATTGATTCCGTCCTTAGAAAATTATTGCTTCAAATCTCATTATAATATTCGTTATCTAGATATATGGTAGATATCTACTTATTACTCATCAGTGGACCGCCACAAACTATTGATTAACTTGATGGATATTTCGCATAAGATTATAATATCTCTTACTTTCTGTAATATATATATATATAATACATTAGTAAGGTCGAATAACTTTCATATAGGTATCGTTCGCAGATTGAAAGACGAAAAAAAACATCAATCATTATTAGCTTTAATGGAAGCTATGAGTGCTTTAGATGGTAATAGTATTGAATTGTAGGTAATATAGTGAATTTTACTGCAGAACTTTACACTTGAATGTATCAAAAACCTTCAAATTATTTGTAAGCTATAAATAAATAAATGATGAAATTTAAACTCGGTATTTATCGGTTATGTAATTAAATGTAATATCAATATATGTACATCTATCTGCACAAGCAAATGTACATATCCACATAATAATAATAATTTTAGTTTCTAGGTAGATCTACGATATATTAAAAACTGGCCCATTCATCCTTTAAAAAGAAACTAAAGCAGAAAGATGTAAGTTTGGTGACATATAATTTTGCAAGTCATTAAATATGCCGTAATATTACTTAAACGATTGTTCTTGTATGGCTACTATTACAAAATGCAATTAAAAAATTCAATATACCTATGCACTTTTTATCATATAATTGTTTAAGCATTCAGCCTTGAAGGGAGAGAGTCTAGAAATTAAGAGCATTGTACGACAGGTCGATGTAGTCGGGTTATCACGCACGCGAGTGTCCGGTGTTGAGTTGCGCGCGCGCAGAACGTCCGGACAAGGCAAACCGCCACTTGATTTGTAGGGTGACTATATTCAAAATAATTTTATTTATACTATAATGTTATATATTTCTAATAAATTTACTATACGATTAGCTGAAAATTTATTGAAACAAATTTCATTTTTTTAAAACAGTTAACTTCTTTTGTTTTCCGTTTCCTATAATTTCTTATATTAATATTTCAAAATTAAATTAAATATTTAAAATAGAAACTTTATGAAGAACATTGAAAGTAACAATAAAAGAAAAAAATAAATAAAAATTTAGAATTCCCCAAACTAAATCAAAATACAGATATTAAAAAGTCTAATTAATAGGATAATAGAGTACTATAAGTATAATACTGTAGTAAGTATAATACTATAAGTATTAATCATGCTTTTTTTTCAAACATAACAATAAGATATACGATATATATGTATAAAAATACGTACAAATAAAAAAAACTATCAATGGAATACTGAATTCATATTTCTCGAAGGAAAAAAGTATCACACAGCGCAAATAGCACTGCAATTTCGTCCAATTTATGCCTAACAGGCAGAACGTGAATGAACGAAAGGCTTAATCAATGTACCCAATTCGATTACCAGCGCTGAGCGCTCGCTCGGATGGCACTATATTGTGAGTAATTGATTAGGTAAACATTGCTATACACACAAGCTAACATGAATGTCGAATCGTTTTAGGAAATCGGTTAAAATTATTAAAGATTTTATTTATAAAAAAAATCGTCATTATATAATTTTTTTCTATATTTTTTTTTTTTGCACTCAATGTAATGAAAATAATTCATTTTAAAATCAAGAAGATTTTAGGCTGTTTTTAAAAATTAATTTTAAGTTTTATTAATAAAAATATATTTAAAACTACTGAAACATAGTCGCCCTTACACTCACGGCAACAGGTTTAGTAGGTCGAGTGTACGACGAACAGGTCTCAAAACCTGCCTTTACATGCTCCCTACGTTTCGCTATTAATGAACCCATATACCTCACACTTATAAACAAATAATAAGGTGTGTAATTCGAAAATTGTGCTATTGCATTTAATAAAACAGTAATCTATATAAGCCAATAAAATGTTTAATGTTATAGTAAATATGTACTAATATGTATACATATTGAACTACTATATTCTTTTTTTTAGCAACGCTATATCTCACAAATAGCTAGATAGACAAAAGAGACCTGGGAACCTATGAACTTGTGGCAGCCCTCATTGCTGCAATAATTAATTAAGATAATGTTTCATGAATCAATCAAACTCACCGTAGGGCTGGTACACCAGTTCAAGGTCGCTCAGCGTGCGATGGAACGCGCAATGCTCAGAGTTTCTCTGGCAGATAGAATCCGCAATGAAACGATTCGCCAGAGAACCAAAGTCACTGACATTGCACGAAGAATCAGCACGCTGAAGTGGAACTGGGCCGGCCATGTCTCCAGACGTACCGACGCGGTCGATGGAGCCGATACGTGCTAGAGTGGAGACCGCGCTTAGGCAAGTGTTAGGTAGTGTAGGACGCCCTGCAGCACGATGAACGGACGATTTAAAGAAGTTGGCTGGCACCGGATGGATGCGAGAAGCCCCAGGCCGGGATGGTTGGCGCTTGATGAGGGACGCCTACGTTCAGCAGTGGACGGCGATAGGCTGATGAAAAAATACACCCGTCTCTATTTACAGAAAATTATTTTCATCAAATAATGCAAATGGCTTAATTAACCGGTATATAGGTCGAGCGCATACAATAATTAAAATAGTAGCAGCAAAAGTCATCAAATAACAATTACGCAGACTGATATCTGAGATTCAATACATTATCAGGTGTCAATTACTGATATCTTATACCGAGAAAGTAAAGGTGAAAATAGTATTCAATTGCAGAGTAGATTTTATTGACGTTATACATCAGTACTACCTTTATAAGAGGTGAAACATTGTAGATTAATATTTTAAATTCATTTTTTTATTAATATTATTGAATATTAGTTGATGCAGTCATCAATATAATTATTAACGTATTTTATTGCATGTTTTTTGTGTGTATGTGGGTTTGTTTTAAATTTTGGTGATTGTTTTTTTCAGAGGTTCATTTTAAACTCAATCGCAATTAGTTCAGCACTTTTTGAAATAAGATTGTGAATATTCCTCATATATATTAGTGTATTTTTATTCACTTCTACTACGTTCAATAGTGAACAAGAACAGGGTCGATGATTATGTCTGTACTTAATGTAATCTTTTAAATACGTCAAATAATAAACTGAAACTAAAAAGTAGAAAATAGAGTTAAGAAAAACAAAAATATGTTTAAATTTTATATTCATTGTATATGGTCTATAAAGTCGGCTAATAATTGAGCCTTTTAACAAAGACACGAGAAGAAAATTGGCCGTAACTTGAAAAGTTTATCTCGTCTAGACTTCTTAAGGGCTTCTTTAATATTTCTAGCCCATTCATACTTAAACATAATGAGGAAATATATCGTTTGTGAAGGTAACAAATATTTTTAAATACAATTGCAATTTCGAAGCAATCAATATCATTAAATGAAGGTGGTTCTAAATATATGCAAAATGTAAAAAAATCTGCACAGTGTTTTAATGTTATACCAAGTAATAGGTAATACGCATATGAGCATAAAAAAATTGGCTAAAATTTATATTGAATATCCGTTTTTGACTCGTCACCTAACATGTCACTAAGTCCTTGCAATGAAACTGCGTAAATAAGAAAGAAACTTAGAAACTTCTTTGTTAATCCAAATATAGAGATATTTTACGTTCATTCCGTTTATAAGCATTTAGTGGTCTTGCCGCATTTTAGGCTTATAAAAATTTAATCAGTACTTATGTAATGCTAAAAAAATTCAATTATAAAAACTTTAATGTGTAAATTTTATACAAAATAAAAAACTTAGGTAGCAAATGTGTAGATAGTTAATGTTTTCTAAAGACACGTTAAGACCACCCGCCAACAAACAGGTTCTTCTCAGAATCACATGGACCCGTCGAAAGCACGAAAGCAAAAAATCTATAGACGCTCCACAGAATATACTTTTGAATTTAGTAAAGTAAGTAATTTATAATTATTATATTTTTCAGATTCACGTTTCTTTCCAATAAAGCGAGCGAGCGAGCGAAGCGATAGTTCAAGACCACACTTTGTATAATCGAAGAGAATAACTTAAAAATAAGCATTGTGGATTTAACCTACAAACATGATGTTTACGTTCAAACTTTATTTATTTAACTATTTTGACAATAAAGCCAACAAAAAACAATAAATTTTCATACATTAACCACTACCATCAGTCAATGTCCAATAATATAATATTTATGTCCACAGATGACAAAATGTGGATAAAATTTTAAAAAACAATGTGAATATTAATATTTTTCCAATAAGCTCACATTCGGATGTTGATATATTTTTCATTTTTTAATTAATTAAAATATTGTAATGGATGAACGCAACCTATATGGAATCTTTGATTTTGTTAGTATCAAAATTATGTTTTTTTTTTATAATCTGTATAAAATTCAAATTGTTAAGAATGTACATAAAAAGAAAATTTTATAGATATATTTATATTTGTTTCATCCATCTATCAGCCTTTTAAAGTTCACTGCTGGACATAGGCCTCCCCTAATGCTCGTCACTCCGTCCGGTCTTGCACCCTTTGAATCCAGCGGTTTCCCGCTGTCTTCAATTATTTGTTTACAAAATTATATTTTAAAGCTTACATATTTATGATCCAAGATATAGTTCTTATTAGAACTTTGTTTTGTTAAATAAAAAGAAAAAAATATTATATACCTACTCTCGTAGGTAGATTTCAGAGAAATAAATGTCCTTAAAAACTATGCATGCTTATAATTATTGAGTAAGACATTCGTTTGATAAGGGTTGGCGCTTACTATATACATATATGCTTAAAATATTGGTTTTAAAATTTAATTTATAAATAAGTGATGCAATTTTACGAATGCAACACACACAATACGTTATTAATGTGTATTTATGTACTGACTAATATGAAGCTAAAATTTGTAAAAAAAAGAAAATCTAAAGAATAATAAGTTAGTTATTAAATTCGGCAAGAACAATACGAATTACGAGAAAATTATTTTTTCTAAATTTTCTACAACCCTATGTATAATAAGTTGGCCATTAATTACCAACATTAGGATGATGAATGACGTCCAATGCATGCGCACGCGCAAATCTAATATTATGTTATATTTGAGCTTACAAACATAAGTGCTGCAGTCGAAATTTGTGATGTTAATCCTTATTCCATTGTAATAAAGCTTTATTGATTTATCTAATCGGATTGAACTTTAGGCAAAGCTTTGCAGTTGACTGAACATGTCACGGTTGAATGATGATTGTGTTGAGAAAACGGAATGTAAAAGTATAATTGATATGATTAAAGAGATTGTCGTGCTTTGATTAGCACTCAAATAAGAGACTAGAGCTGTTTACAATTTTATCAATTTTATTAAGTGGACAACCCGATGGGGCGGCGATCTTCTAATGTTTTAGTTCCATTTACTGCTCCTATTTGATATCTTCGTATTCGTCGTTCGTTCTTCGTTGAAAATATGAGGAAATAATATTCATGATAGTACATATGAATATAGTGTCATGTTATTCCATTCTCTGCAATCCATCCAATTTTCAATGGGAAACCTCAACACAGTAGTTTATTTCCCAGAGTGAACAAATGAAAATACAAATACAATTATCGCGCTTGCAGTCTGATTCTATCCTATAGCCCTTCAATAGCCTCAAATAATAAAAGAAATATAATAATTAAAAAGTTCTAGTGCTATTGCACATTTTTACCCCCAGGCCAGATAAACAGTTCAAATAATTTTTAAAACTTAAATACATTAGTTGATAAAAGACTATATAAGCTATATTATATACATATTATAAAATCCAATAAAATCAACATAAACTAGAATAACGTCATTTTAATTCACGTCAACATAATATCTTTGTATGAACAACGTAACATGTCAATTATCATTAGACGGTACGAGTATATCCAGAGGCTGCAAGTAATTTTGTATAGATTTCTAATATCATTCTAGCGGCTACATTTACACGTTTGAGTTTCTCAAAGACCGACTTTATCGACTAGAAGTTGCACCATGCAAACTGTTATAAATATTATAGTTTATGAATATACCTAGGAATATTTAAATAGATAATATTTATTATATTGGTTTAACGTGTAAATTCTTCGTAATTTAATCATTGCGTCTTTATACAATTAAAGAAGACTAAAATTATGTCAAAATATTCAATTGGATACTCGCATAATGAATGAAAATCCTATAAAACTGTTGTTTAGGCGTGCCAAGTTATAATCAGCTTCTCGCTGTATCCCGCACACATCGGGGTAGGCAGAGGGAATCTAGTATTAAGACATTGCGTTCCCCACTTTCTGCCGAATTCTGGAGGCATTGCATGATGAATGGCAGAACTCAACGCC
>FAPJ01000369.1:0-11524 GCA_001485985.1 Heliconius ethilla aerotome | reverse complement strand
CGAGACATTGTGTGTTGAATGGTGAAACTCAACGCCACGCTTTGCCTTACTACCAGAGCGAAGAAATATAAATATTGATAAAAATAATTCATTCCTTCGAGTGGGATTGAACCCACAATCGTCACGTTTACAGTTACACGCTTGACCCACTGAGCCACGGTGGCCTCATATCAATATATATATTTAAAAATAAATAATTTTCTTTACTTCATCAATCACTATTCAATGAAATATTTGAATTTATAGATTTTTGACATAAATTTTCCCAAAATCTATTAGCACAGTTTGTTTTAATCAAATTGTCTTCTTTAGCGTACTTTTGATTATTATATATTCGTGTCGTAACAAATATATTATGTAGCGATTTTGAATGTATTTCTTGTATACAATTTTCTAGTTACAAAGTAAAAATATAGTGCAACCAACGATTATATCAGAAATGAAAGATACTTTTAGAGGCTCTGCAAAATCTCCTACAACTCCACCTGAAGTCATTGTGAGGCCGCCAGATCCTGAATATATTTTTGATGTAAGTTTTAAATTTAAAAGTTAAACAAGTATCTTACAAAAAGAATATATCTAGTATTTTGGGTATTTACTTATTATCTCAACAAGATGTGTATAAATAAATGTACTTGAGGTCATTCCATTCAATAATTTTTGTAGCTCCACGCCGTATCCCAAACATAGCAAGATAGGCAGATGGAACCTGGGAACCTAGTGCTAAGATACTCCGTTCCCATTTAGAGTTCCATCATTTTATTTACAAAAAGAAGCAATTGTTTAGTATAAAAATATGTTTAGTATAATATTGTTTAGTATAATAATATGTTTAGTATAAAAATATTTTTTTTATATAAACAGGTAGTAGCTTCCGGTAGAAACGAAGCCCCCGCAATATCGGACAGTGTTGGTGGTTACCGCAAACTCCTGGACCCGTACGTGTCTACTTATAGAATGTACCACAAGCCGTTTTCCGTTGAAGATCAGTATGGAATAGGAGCGAAGGACCACATCACTCTCTACTCAGAATTTGATTTGCCGAGGGTAAAGAAGTTCTTTTTAATTGCTTGATGGTTAATAAAAAAAATCATGTAAAATATTTTGAGATGACAGATATGAATGTTTTGTTTTTATCTATTTAATAAACTAGTGCTAAGACCGCTGAATTTCAGAAGCAATTGCGTCACGGAACTTAACGCCGCGTTTGCCTCAACACTAGAGCGAAGAAATAAAAATATCAATTTAAATAAATGTTTCGTTACCTCGAGAGGGAATTGAACTTACAACCGCCTCGTTTACAATCACATATTTATGGTCATGCGCTACCACTTGACTGACTGGCCTGGCTTTTTTTTTAATTGATGAAGATATTTCAAAACTTACTACTTATAGGTTAGAGGCTTTGGTCCAAAACACAAAGAAATTTGGATGCCATTAACCGCTAAAGTTCATAGAGGTGTGTACGACAGAATACACGTAAAGAAAGAATATAAAGAAGTCGCCGCTTGCCATAATCCTGTCAACAATATAAAGGGGTAAGACTTTATAATGCTAAACAATCAAGCGCCAAAAATTCAACGGTAAGTGAAGAACGTTCTCTCTGTCTACACTGGTATACGAGATACAGCGTAAAGCTAACAAAATAAATAAAGTCATGCAGTGTATTTGTTATTAGTCTTTAATTAAGGATTTAATAATATATAAGGTTTTAACAAACATTTTTATTCGCCACTGGTTTCTTTGTCAAATGTATATTTATTAAGATCAAGCTTAGTGAATTTAATTGTATAAATAATAAAAAATATTTTTATTATTTTCACAATTTTTTTTATCATTACAGAGTATTTGAATCGGAAATGAAAAAGAAATATAGGATCCCATTTGCCTCCTCTTCCCTCGCGTCTTGGGATCACGGTGAGTCGTTTGACCTGGCTCCCTTCCCTCCTAATCCGTATCAAACGAACAGTGCTCCTTTTATGTACTGCAGTGATTATTGTCACATCGCCCAAGGCACACCCCCTTCTACAGTGATAGACCAACTCAAGCATGACAGGAAGCCCCATACTAAATGTGTTGAAAAATTTATTGTATCCAGAGATTTTGTGCCTTAAAGCTTTATATTAATAAAGTAAAAAAATATATATTATTCTAGTCACTTTACTTTTCCTAGATGCATTTCGCATAATATTAATTAAAATTCACTCCTTTTCTTCTTTCATGCTGTGCGATTCAGTAGCGTAGGCAGAGGGAACCTAGTGTTAAGATACTCCGTTCACCTTTTTCCTCATTGTGGAGGCATTGCGTGTTGAGTGGCAGAACTCAACGCCACGCTTTGTCTTGACACCAGAACGAAAAATTCAAATATATATAATTCCTCGATAGAGAACGGATAGATAGACGTATATGTGTTCCCATAGCGACGTTTAATGTGAAACTTAAATTAAACGTTTAATAAAACTTACTACTTAATTTTTATTTTATTTATTATAACTTGCAATTTTGTGATTGGAAAGGCTTAAAGTTAAAAAAAAAACATTTTATTTATATAAATATCGCATTTTGATATAAATGTTCCATATTTATTTCATATTTTGTTGTTATACTGTAGCTTACTTGATATTTCAGTATGTATTTTTAAGCTTATGAATGGATCCTGTACTTTTTTCCTAAAAGTATACATTATTTATTCCTTTTTAGTTTTTATAAATAATATAAGTTATAATATAAAAATTAATCTCACTTGAGGTCTTCTTACAAAACAGCTTGAGCAATTACTCGTAGAAGAGCTACATTCACAGAGTGACTTATTTTTCTTACATGAAAAGTAAAATATCTACTTATATTTAATCAACTTTAAATAATAAGTTGATTATTGTAAATACTTTGTACATTTAAAAGGTTGTTATGTAGTTCTTACCTTTTTCTTTCCTACAAGAAATGTCTCTAATGACGATGATTTGCCAGCCTTTAAAAAAAAATTTACAAATAAGTACATAGCAGTGTTAAAATTAAATTTGGGGAGATATTAGGGGGGAATGACGACATGTCTAATATGGAAGCAAGATGATATTTATTTAATACATAATATAATTAAATTAAATATAAAGCTACCTTTGAACAGGCGCAAGTACTTAATGGTTTTATAGATTGTTTTCTCATCATCATCCTTTTATTTTTTACTTCCAAATCTACTTTCAATTGCACTCTTCATAGATGGATTATTCTAAAACAATAATAGATAATAAGCATAAAATTTTACATAGTAAAACGAATACTAAAAAGTTACATAGTCGAAGAAATTATACAAAAAGCTTACTCCTGGGCAAGTTTGATTCAAGCATTTCTTATCACTTTTCTCATCTATACATTTTTCATTCTGAAAAAAAAAAAAAACATAAGCTATATATAGTACATCGTTAACACGGAGTATCAAGGCATTATTAACAAATATTTTTGTAAAAGCACAAAAGAAATATTTAACATAGCGGGATTTGAACGCGCGCCTTTTAGAAACCGTCCACGCCACACATAGTACGCTCTTATTTAGCTACATCGAAATTCTTATATGTTTGTTATATATCCTCAGACTGTTACCAAAAAGCGTGGTTCGGTACCATGTTTAAATTATTATATGTTTTTTTTAAATATTCTTCCAAATTTATTCCTCTTTTCCCATCCTCCTTCTCTTCCATTCTTCTTCCTTTTGTGTGGTATACTTTTAAAATAAAATGAAATATATAAATCAACATCACGCTACACAGCAAGGAAGGAAACACAGTGTTAAGACACTCTGTTTCCGCCGAATTCTGGAGGATTTACTTTCAAAATACCTTAATATACATATAATTAAACAAAAAAAAACTAATCACAGTAGGACATTGTTCCTCCGGTGGTATAGGAGTGGGTCGTCTCCTCGGTGGACGACAGGGCGGGTTGTGGAAGCACCGTGTCGGGTGGTTGCAGGGTGCTCCGGCCCGGGACGGCCAGTAGCATGGCATTATGTACGGGAAGCATGAGGACGGCGGTAGACAGCGAGGGTTGTGAGTGCATAGCCGGGCTGCCATTGGCTAATAGTGAATTTAAATGAGAAAAAAACTAAGAGAAAAACAATTTAAAAAATTTAATAGAATACAATAATATAATAAATAAATACTTTAAATTGAGACTAGTCGCGGCGTAGGGGTTCACGCGTGTAACCTGAAAACACGACAAGTTGTGGTATCGACGGCGTTGAGTTCCGCCACTCAACACGCAATACCTTCAGAATTCAGCGGATAATAGGGAACGGTAGTGTTTTAATGGGGTAGAGTGTCTTACCACAAAGTCATCAGGTTATGGCTGCTCTGCAATATGCGGGATACAGCGTGAAAGATAAAAGAAAAAAACTTTATACCATTTGTAAGATACAACTAGACCGTGGCGTCAATTCCATCTGTAATTAAATAATAATAATTTCATTTCAAAATCTCAAGTCAAAATATTAATATTATTTTTTTTTATTTAATAACTTAATTTATTTACTTACAGGTGATGGATCAAATGTTGGTTTTTTTTTGTATGTTATCTGCAAAGGTTTTTTTATTTAATATATTTTTTAGTAATATAATATAATAAAAAAATAATATTTTTATATTATTGATAGTGGTACCTTCATTCCATAAGCATTAGCGCAATCGACCCTACATTTTTTCGCACATGGCGACTGAAATTCAGAAGTAGTTTTTAAAATTTAATTATAAAATTGTTATTTAATTATTAAATCTGCTTCTTTACATTTTATATTTGTTACCTTACATATACATTTCCCTGTGGGACACTGACTGCACTGAAATTAAAATAAATACATATAAAATACGTAATAAAGTGAAAATAATAATACATTTTTTTACCATTTCTTTTCGTATACCTTAGAAGGGCATGGAGTGATATCCTGCAAAAGAAAAAAAAATTAAATTATTCTATTATTTTCTAATGAAAACTAAAAAGAAAAAACCAGCCCTATAATCTATACATATAATAAGAATGTAAAAATGGCGTTTTGTACATTGAATATATTTACAAAATATTAATTGAGGGGAGTTAAAGAAAAGTAATAGGGCCCAAATACACAAAAAAAATGTCTGCTTGTATACACTAATCTCCGGAGCTACTGGACGGATTTGAATGAAACTTTCGTTGTATAGTTATTAAGTCTAGACAACATCTAGGTTATAGTTTATTTTTAAAATCTGGATACCTGATGTGGAAGCTTAACAGCCTGTTTAAACTATAAGACACATAAATATACTGATATAGTATGATTATTCTATGAATGGTATTCATTGATAAATCTTTGCAGTATCAGCGTCTTAAGTAACAATATACATTTCCAAGAATATTTTTATCTTATGTGTATAATTTATTAAATATACTCTTAAACTTACCATTTAACCTCAGCCACAGGGTTAGCTTTGATCTTGGTAATAAAGGTGGTTTCTTCGAAGGGTACAGTGGTAACGTCCTTCAGAGGCTCTACTTCGGGCCGCAAAAGTATATCGAGGCGGGCAGAGCTTTCGCCAATACCATATTTGTTCTTCGCTTGTACAGTGTAAATCCCCGTGTCAGCGTGACGACCTGTATTAAAAAGTATATAAATATTTCTTTTCATACTTTACAAATCTTTACATAATGCACATTTTTTATTGTACTAGTGTACCAACTCTTTATTTGTAAACCCAAGAAAATATTTGTGAAAAATAACTATTTCGCATTAAAATTTCAAATAAAAAACTATTTAGTACCAGTAGGTATATGCAGAGTGAATGTACACTCCTTGATGCCGTGTTCTAGATCCTGTGACTCAGCGTTGGTAATAAGAGTAGCATCTGGTGTCAGTTCTTTCCCATTAAGTAACCATGCGACATGTGGCAGGGGATCAGCTGTACAAATAGCCTTAAGTGTTACAGGTTCACGTTGCATAACCTTTGTTGCTTCTAATGGCGACGTGAAGATAGGCTTTCGGAGTTCTGCTACGGCTGTAATTAGATATTTGGATGTGAAATTAGGTTAACATTTATTAAACTATTAAAATGAAACTATTTAACCGGATTAATCACGAATTGTATATTATATATAAATATTGGGAGAGGGAGGGAGGAAAACCGACTTTTCGAACACTGCAGTAGGCCGTGGTCACGGGTGGCATTCATCTGTCTTGACCTGACATAATTATTATATGAAATTACCACCAACAATTTATTTATTGCCCCTGAATCGTGCAGAATGAGGTGACTGTATATTGCTCTCTAGTATGGCGGGTTTGAGACTTCAAAGATTTTATGAGTGGGTTCCAGGTGGTAGAAAGTTATTAAACTTCCTCTCTATTGAAATTAGGATGTTTTTGTATTCCAATATCCACGAGGATCATTTTAGGAATATACCTGTTATCCAGTGGAACACTCATCTGAAAGCACTTGCGGATAAACTCACCTGTGACGTTGAAATTGCCCGACTAGTGTACTATAGCTATTTTCATAGTAAAATACTCTGAAAATATCTTATGGAATGCTGCTATGGGGCAGTGCTTCAGATATAAATTCAATATTTATAACCTAAGAGCTCGAGATTCTCTGCGAGATGTTTTCAAAGATGCAGGTATTATTACAGTTGCTTCACAATTTGTATATTATAATATTCTGTTTCCGACAAAATATACAGTGTCATAGCAAATATAGTTCGACGATTCATAAGTGCTTATAATAGTCCATTTGAATAAAGAATATTTTGAATTTGAATTTAACGAGGATTTGAGGTTTATCAAACCTGATGTTATAGTTGGGTTTATCCACAGTATGCTCGCACACAGCAGTCATCGATACAGGTAGAGGAATCCTGGGAACCTACTGTTAAGACACTCCGTTCCAATATACACACTTCCGTTCCTCACTTTCCCCAGAATTTTTGAGACATCGAGTCGAGTCAATGTCACGCTTTCCCTCGTTACCAGAGCGAGGAAATGAAAATATTAACTATTCCTTTCCCCCAATTCCCGTCGCTTGAGTACGCTTGAGCCGTTGCGCCACGACTGCCTCAATGTAATGACCGGCTGTTATATATTTGATAAATGCGATTATATATTATAAAGCGTTAAAAAAAATTCAAAGTACTTACGTGATACAGACAGCTCGGCTTGTACAACCTCTTTGCCAAGTTTATTAACCACTTCACACTGCCACTTGCCGACGTCCTTCAAGTCTACAGAATTTATTTCCAATTTGAAGAGGTCTCCCTCATTGCTGATGCGGATCCTGTCGTCTGGCTTCACTTCTTCACCGTTGTGGAGCCAACGTACAGTTGGATTCGGAGTACCGGTAGCTTGCACTGTGTATACTAGTGGTAAAGATTCGTAAGTGTGTCCATCTTTCATGTTACTTTCTTTTAGTTTGGGAGGTGCTGTAATAGAAAATTAATTTTGTTTCTTGCTTAAATTATTTTTAAATAGTTTTGGAAATTTGTTGTTGAATCTTAATCTATAAAAAGCAGAATTTAAAAGTACAATAGATAGGAGCATATAACTAGAAATATGGCCAGTAATAATTATGGAAAATATTTCTATAATCAAAGTATTGAGTGATTATATTAATATTTCTATTTAAAGAATTTTGGAATTTTTTAACCTTTTTTAAAAGCCTAAATTATTTTATCATACGAAACAATACAATCGATATGCAGTAGGTAAGCAGCATAAAATATTTACACCTAAAAGTTGGCGGTATATACAGCAGTTATTGTAGCTGAAATATAATTACTTACCCATGTGTAAAAAGTAAAAAATATATATTTAGTGAAGACTGTGTTGTGGGCTGTAGGATTGTTATACGTACCTTGGAGATGTTTAGCTTTGGTAAGAACCAAAAACCATGCATATATGTATATACAAATAAAGCTTAAATGCCGTGCACGCATAATATTAACTCAGAAATTACCTTGAAACGTGGCGGTTGCTTTTAGCATCTTCGACGGAGAGGGACCCAAGTATTAGTATGCCAGAAGGAAAAGTTATTACGCATGCGCGCTAAAACAAACATACGTAAGAACATTAATTCATTTGTTGGGTATCGAAGACATTAATAGATCTGACATTTTCTTATAAATTGACTAATTTGGTTTAGTGGAAGAAGAAACTTAGTGTGTAAATAAAAAAAAATGTATTGAAAATATCAGATACAGCTAAACAGTAAGAAGCAATATCTTTTGAATAAGCGACATGGAAAATTTGTTAGTTTCCTGACCGAGAGAGCGTAGCGTTACATGGATCATATCATCAGCCGCGCGCGTCAATGTTTCCTTCATATAAACTTTTACTGACTTGTTATTACCTTTTTCATCTTCCACATTAAGTATATCGTCTAATATGCTTCTTTGCCTCTGACTTCGTCTGAGCAGTTCTTCTAAATCTCCGTCCTCTTCATCGACGCTAAATAAACCAGCGTTCGTTTTTTTCTTTTTCTCTACAGTAGTTTCTGCTACATTTTTAGTAATACTTTCAAATTTATTGACAGGACCTAAAACTAGTTCTTCTAAAATCCTACTTTTAACGTCGCGTATCTTACTTTCTACGTTTTTAAATTCGTTATCGTCAAACTCCTTCGAGATGTGTATGAGCTTCTCTGTGATATCGTTCTCGTATACTTTCTGGCTTTTTTCTCTCAAAATGACAGATTCTTCGTCACCTTCGTCTGTGAAATAGTCTTCTTTGAATGAAGACTGACGAATGTACGAGTCTTTACAGAAGACCTTTTTAGTATCGTCTATGTCAAAGATAGATTTGGAAAGATCTTCTATTGATATTTCGCGCGAAAGTGAATCGTTGTGCCAACTCATTTCGTCTTCAGACATCGACATGATAGATATCGTCCTGTTACTTACCGGCCTACTATACCTCGAATTAGTTTCAGCATCCGAATCCGTTTGCGGTTCCTCAATGATACCATAAGTACCTCGCCTTATATGGTCCGGCATTGTATAATATCCCAACTCAGATAAATAGTAACTGTGACTAGCTATTTCCTCAACTTCCAACGAAGTGGTATGCGGTTTATTTGGTTTTAGTATTTTTTTCTCACTCTGATCATCCTCATCATAATAAACGGCACTAGAGGTCAATTTGTGTATAGTGCGCGTTTCGGCTGGACCTATCAGTTAAAATATTATTATATCGAAATGCGATTTTTATATTTTATATAATAATTATATGCAAAGATTGTGGAATGAGATTTTAGATTTATTTGTATAGCAATTCGTGTTATAGTTAAAACTTCTACTAGTGAGGTTACAAATAGGGATAGGGAAAGCCATTTTATACTGACCAGTTATAACAGCGCCGTGAGACCTGGTGCTGCTCACTTTAGACACAATAATTGAGCCGTCGTCTCCGGATTTGAACGTTGTTACCGTTTGGAAAACTCGCCCTAAACAACAAATCACACTGGATGTTAAAAGAACACTATAGCATGCAATACTATGTAAGATGTGAGTGCGAGAAGCTGTTTGCTGGTCGAGAGGAAGCACAAAGCGCGTTTTTTACCTTCACTTTCAGCACTCAATGGTTCTTCGACAGATTGTTTTTTAATGGACTTGCGTTTTGGAGATTTTATTGATTCATTGATGAACACTTCATCTATTTCTTCTGGTTTAGTAATATCCTTTTCACCTTTTAGTGTTTCAGTTTGAACCTCTTCAACTATAGGTTTCTTTGGTTTTTCATTATGGTTTTCATCCCAAGCCTTGCTTTCAATTTCCTCCGGCTCTGTTATAGATTTCCTTGCTTGCTTTGGTGCAGCATCAATTTCATCAACTTTAACAGGCTTTACCAGTCCTTCATTATCAACATCATCCCAGAAGGATTCTTCTTTAATAACTTCAGGTTCTGTAAGTGATTTTATTGGCTCGTTTGGATTTGGTTTTTCTGCCTCTTCAAAAGACACAGATTTGGGTTTCACATCTATTTCATTTAGAACACTTTTTTCTTCCGCAATTTCTGGTTTCGTTTTACCTTTCTTCGCAGATTGTTTTGCTTTTAAATCATCTACATCATCTACCAACTGTTTTTTTGCTTTGACGTCCTCGTCGATTTCATTTTCAACCAAGTTTTCTTTTGTGAATCTCGAATGCACTTCTTTAGCTATTAAACACAAAATGGTAACAAATAGTATGTGTATTAATGACACCACAGGGTCAAGTGCAAGGATTTACTGGTGCAAATTCACACGAGCAATCATGTCCAGAGAATGCTTCGAATAATTAAATCTAATCTAAGTACCCGTTAAAAGGGACGTAATTAGCGTGCATCTACTATCAAACTACATAACTACTGTACCTATGCAGCCGGGGTATAATCCACACTCGGATTGTCTTTGAGTTTTGTATACATTACCGAGATGTTGATGTGTATTGTGATATGTGTGACACTGAAGCCGTGATGCTATTCCATTATGTATCACGTTAAAACTAACTAAATTAAGCTATTAATATGTGAAAAATAGATTTTTTATCATTAAATTTAAATATGTTGAAATTTCAAAGGCTATTTTTGCATAAATTAATATTATTCGCCAAAAATATTTTTATTGATCTTATTTATAATCTTGTTTTAATTTTTAAGACTTGATTTTACTAAATATTTAATTATTTTAGACCTTGACCAGGTGTATGTAATACTTACTGTGAACAATAACAGTGCTCTTAGACGAAACACTACCCATTTCATTTTCAGCTTTCACTTCATATTCTCCGCCATCTTCTTCCTTTACCAGGGTCACCGATAGATGATAATTCTCAAGCCTGGAAAAATGTAATGTAAAATTGAGTTATTATTATAAAGATTTTGTAAAATAATATGTAAGTTGACTGACTTTTAGCGTATACTAAAACCGAATATTATAAGAATTTTATAAGAAACAAAAAAGTGATTACGCAATGATCATATAAAGTACTATTAAAAATTATCAAAACGATAATGAGGTATTCGGAAATATTTTTTTAGAATTGCATAATTTAATAAATTTTCATAGAAATCATCATTAAAAGAGGTGACATTTTCTTTAACAATATCGGCAATATCAAGAAAATGTGGAACTTAAATAACCAACCTCTGTGTGTCTCTTTCAATTTTGATCCTGGCATCAGTGCTGACCTCCTTTCCGTCTTTGTACCACTTGACTTTGGGTTCTGGGCAGCCTTCCACTTCCACATCCAGTTTGAGGGTCTGACCGGCATCTACTGTCATGTCTACCAGACTCTTGGTGATACGAGGTTTTCCTATATAAATGATTCCCTTGGTTTATATATTTTTATATTGTTTTTAAGATATAATAATTTTGTCTAATACACAAAGTGAAGTTTACTATGTCAAGCTCAGCGCTAGATAACATTTAAACACAAAACACTAAGCTCCGTCCTGCCTATCCTGCCGTGTGTGGGATACAGCGTGAAGCTGATTTATGTTTTAAAGATAAACAATATGGTTTAAGACATTTATTTC
>FAPJ01000368.1:8482-21499 GCA_001485985.1 Heliconius ethilla aerotome | reverse complement strand
CCATAAAAAAAAAAAAAAAGACACTTTGTTTCCACAATTCTTTGAGACATTGCTTATGAAGCGGAAGAACTCAACGCCGCGACGCGCTTCTTGCCGTCTCATTACCAGAGGGAAGAAATAAAATAAATTTATTCCCCCAGTTAAAATCAAGCCCTCAACCGTCACGTTTACAGTTTGATGTAGTAACTGCCAAATCTACCTCTAAATGAATGATTAATTTCATTTGCATAAAGTAAAAAGAAGAGTGTCTTGACACTGAGGTTCTCTCTGCTTACTATTTTCTTCCTTTTTTTATAGGCTGTGCTCTGTACATATCAGTATAGGCTAAGGGAACCTGGGAACCTAGTGGTAAAACATTTCAGTGTTAAGTCTGCCTACTGTGCTTAAAAATAAACTTAATGCTTTTTTTTGTATTATAGTAGTAGTCATAATTATTTTCATATTACAGAGCAGTAAAAGACAGCATTCAATCGGGAGAAGCAGTGTGGTTTGGTTGCGAGTCTTCTAAACGTTTGGAAAGGAAGTATGGCCTGGAAGATTTAGATGCGTAAGTATATGCATATCCCTTTTTTTCAGCGTCTCTAACGAAGAAGTGAAGTAATCAGAATCTAGTGTTAAGACACTCTATTCCCTCTCTTTGTGCTAAACTTTCGATTCATTGCGAGTTTAGTGGCGGGACCCAAGACCGCGCTTTTGCCTTGCTATCACCACGAAAAGTAAAAAATAATTTATTCCCCCTAGTGGGAGTCGAACCCACATCTGTCTATGTCTGTGTCTGTGCCTCTGCATTACAACTAGCTTAACTTACTAATTTCCTTAGAATTTAAATAGATAAGCTTAAATGTAATATAAAACAAATAAATTATTTAATAATTTTAAACTGCATAGAAGCCGTCATGCTTTTCGTAACTTCTACTCTGCTCGTAATATCTCGAAAATTAGACGGAATTTTATATAGTGAGTGTAGTGTAGTATGGCTCTCTCTGCCAACCCTACTAAATTCAAGATACTATAAGATAGATATTTATTATATATTTATTAAAAATAAGAAAAGATAGTTAATATAAATTTATCAAATATATTATTTATTTATCAGGCACGATTTCAAGTTATTATTCAATAATGAAGTGCAAATTGGATTGAACAAAGCAGATCGTCTTTTGTATGGAGACTCGTGTATGACACATGCCATGGTCTTCACTGGTTTGGGGATTGATGTGAGTACTTATATAGATATATGTAAATTGTAATGTAAATATGTGTAATTGTTTATATATGTTATAAATCGAAGCTATCAGTGTAAATGCGACATTTGTGGGTTCGATTCCCTATCGAAGAAATGGATTTTTGATTATTTTGATTTCTTTGTCCTGATAAAAAGACAAAGCGCTGTCGAGCTTTCGAACAATGTCTCTAAAATAAGACGGTGGAGGGGGAGTGTCTTACCACTAGATTTCCCCTGACTACACTGCTATAAGCGGGATACTGCGTGAAACTAATATTGAAGTTACGAAAAAAATATATAGATATTTTTTTTACCCTTTTAATTTGCTTACGTTGTATTTATTGTATATTAAAAAAAATATTGAAATATTAAATATCCGACGAACTTAATTGATATTTTGTTTTATATGATGTCCATAACGTTTGTTCTTCTTCTTTAGGAGCATGGTAACCCAATTAAGTTCCGCGTAGAGAATTCCCATGGAGACAAAGAATATGATAAAGGTTATATCTTACTCACCGAGCCCTGGTTCAGGGAGTTTGTATATGAGGTAAATAGCATTTTTGAGTTACTCCAGACTTAAGAATGTTTTTTTAACAAAAAAAGTAACTATCAATTTTTACTATAAAAAAGAAACCTTTTGATATTGTTAAAATCTTTAAAATGTTAAACTGATATTTAATAGGCATATAATGACACAAGCCCTCACTTTATACTGTATAAAGACATAGAAAAATAGATGGTAGAACTAAAGGTCAAAATCTACTGTATTTAAACAAACTGAAAGTCTGTAAAGTATTTCTGTTATTCTGTTTTTTGTTATATAAAATTATATAATTTCAGGTGGTTGTGGACAAAAAGCATGTTTCACAAGATGTTCTTAACGTTTTCAAGCAAAAACCCACGCTGTTACCGGCTTGGGACCCCATGGGTACTCTCGCTTGCCCCATATGTGATAAGGAATAATTTGTGTGTTCAATTATAATATGCTTTCATATCAGTTTATATTTAGTTTGTATATCTTAATTTTTCTTGAATAAAAAATCAATTATCCTTTTTAGCATAACTGTGAAAGCCACTAACGTCATAAACATAGTATTATAATAGATTTATCTAACGCCATTAATATTTTTATTTGTAAAATTTGGTTGAGACAGTGTGATGGAGAATGATTCTAATATAAAAACTAAAATATATATACATATTTGCATAATTATATAATGAATAGAAAGTAATATCTGGTATATTGCAAGTTCATGTAATTGTAACATTTTTATACAACTTATATGGAACTTTATAAGTTAATATAAAACTAAACAGTTAAGAGAATCATTCATAAACTATGTCACTATATAAGGGGGAGTTAAATGATCGATGAAGGTACAACACTTACCTTGAATGTTTATAGGTGAAGGCAATTTTTTAACTGGATCTATTTTTAACACTAATTTTTCTATGATGTAACATTTTCTCTTTTTTACCGTACCAATCCCCTTTGTGTCTTATCCACACAATGTGACATTGGTGAAGTGATTTGTGCTCAAATGGCACTCTCGGGACTCCATAGTCAAATAACAAATAAAAATACATTAAATGTCCATCATTTATAATTAACGGTATTTGCCGCTAATGTGGCCTCAGTATTAGTGTAAAAAGTGGAAAATATGTGACGTCATACTAAGTAAAGGGGCCTTACACATGTGACGTCACACAAAGGATGCCTCAAAAATGTAACCAGCTGTGACAATGACGGGGGAAAAGATAAAAAAATTGTCAAATTCATGTGATATAGTTTATGAATGGCCCTAACCCGTGTCAAGTAGGGCCGGTTAAAAAAATCATGTAACAATTTTATAGTTTACAGTATGGTGCTAATATAACATGACTGCCATTTTAAAATCATGTAGGTACCAATTATATGGAAAAAGATTTTTTTAAATTGATAATAATTCCAAAATATATCAAATTGTTTCATTTGTTTCTTGATTGTAGAAAAGTAGAATTTGTAATTCTCTAAATTAGATTTTTTTTTAATAAATGTATTTTTTTTAAATTTAGGTATAAAAGTTTATAGATCTCTTCTAAATGATTACTGATTTTTTAATTAGGTTAAAATTTATATTCATTTGGCATTCAAATTTTAAGTTGAAATCTCATTTTTATTTGTTTGATTCACACTATTGCTTTCTGTTAGATAAGACCACATAATAAATAATTTATTATTTAAACAGCTTGTGTTCATAACTAGTTACCACCATGTGCTATTTTTACTAAGACAATAAAGTGTTTCGCAATAGATATATGTTTTATTTCTTATAGTGTAAACGCAACAACTGAGGGTCTGGACAACCTCCTTCCTACATGCAATGCATGAGTGGAAAACAGAGTGTTTTCATTGTGAACATTAGATTCCCTTGCCGTTACATGATATATGCGGGATGCGTGAAGCCAAAAAGCCTATGTTATCATAGTACTTTACCGAAGTTTTTATACGATTCCAAGCTCTACTTAAATGGTTTCCTAGGAAGTTCAAGTGTTGCTACATTTATTTAATATATATTTTTGAATATCTTTCTTCCTTTTTTGTGGAACTAAGCATTTTAAAATGTTAAATATATTTTTAAAAGAATTTGCTATTTGCTTAATCTTTTGTGAAAATTAATTTCAAAAATCTGATTTTGTTTCTTTGATTATGGCGTGCCAGACTTGTATGACGTCAGTTTGCAGACGATAATTTTATGTGATAATTGGGGAATGTCTTTGCAGTAGGTTTCGTCTGCCTACTCTGCTATAAGCAAGATAGAGCACAAAATTAAATAAACTTGAATATTAATTACCACAAAAACCAAAAATAACTTACTGTCAATAATAAAACCAACATGTTTGTTTCAAGATTTATTGCAACAATAAAAAAATACAACAAAGTATTATAAAACACTTTCACTTTGTATTCACTTTTAGCTTACAATTGTCTAAGTATAAATTTCTTTCACCTTGTAAATATTTTAATTTGACCCATACACCCTGACACATTCTGTTCAGCCTAACATCATGAGTTTCTCTTGCAAATGCTGCTATATTTCTAACTATATGCCTAGATAACTTAAGATGGCCCTTTTGAGAGTAGGCTATCGCTGAATATAGTCTACTTCGGGCGGCTAAGCTCTCATCTCCTAACATTTTAGATAGTTTGTACTGTCTCATTGATATTTTTCCTGCTTCTTCAGCCTGAAAGTAAATAAACAGCAGGTTTATTATTTTAGTTGAAAATAATGAAATGTTTTACTTGTGAGGGTAGGGGGTCCCCCTAATCCCCTGGCTATTGCTGAGCCTATCTCAGAATTTTCAAAAAGAATTAATTTTTACAATAAAGATTAGTTCAATATTAAGTTGAGAAAGGTGTAAAAATATTTGAAATATAATTAACAATATAACAAATATAATTAAAATTAATTCAATTATTTTATTAGTATGGTCTCAAATTATAGCAATAAACATCAAATTACACACAACATGCCCACATTTAACATTTGCTCTGTAGTACTCTGTTACAGAGTATATCTTCATTGATATATTTATAGACAGACAAATTAATAAAACATTAAAAAGTAAAACAACAATTATGTTTTTTGCAATATTTTATGGCTAATTAGAACATCAGATAACAAATACTCACACAGTGCTCAAAATAGTCACCTAAAGCAGAGTAAGCTCCACCAAGTGTGGAAAGCCAAGAAAATGCATTCTCTATTTCTACTCTAGTCCATACTAAATGTAGCATTCTTGTGTTCCTAAAAAAATACATAAATTTTAGTACATATAAGTAAGCAAATAAATATTTAAATTAAACTAAAAAAAAAGTATTAACATATATTTTATAGAACATGTAATGCATTCAGTCACAGAAATAACATTTATGTCCAAATTAACAGTAATTCACATGAAATTATATCGTAATGGTAAACTCACCAAGCATAATCAATGACTTCCTTGTCCGGTGGTACTAGAATTAATTTAAAATACACAGTCCCACTATTTGGATAACCACATACTTTATTTAGATAAGTGATAACATTCTTTCTATAAACATTAGAATTAACACATTCTTTAAGAAAAGGCTGTAGAAACAAGGCAGTAGTGCTTAACTTTAATATATTTTTGTCTTCGTTTAATAGTGGTTCATATTTAACTTCAATATAATCCCCAATATTTAAATTGCTAATATCGCACTTAACACCAATTGACTTGCAACTATGACTATCAGGCAGTGTAATACGGTCCTCTGTTATACAGCAAATTGTGTAAGGATTTCTATATAGATGTACTTTTGTAACTAATTGCATTTTATTAACTTAAACCATTACATATTATAACAAATTAAATTCACCATTAGGCATGTACAAATTGAAAATGACATTTCACAATCCGCTAGTCTTATGTCAAAATTAAATGTCATATGTCATCCGGAATTCGTTGTTTTTTTTAGGCGCAAACCGCAAAAACGGCAGCTCAACAACCATCGCCAAGATAATTTTAACATCATGCTCCGTAACTAAAATTTATATAAGCCATTTATAACTGTACTTTACTTTATTTTTTAGAGATATATAAATATATTTAACTTTATTTTTTACAGGGTAGACTCAGGGAACTTCGTATTAAAACACTTCTTCTCAACAACTCTTCTCATTAAGACTCCCGTTCCCCCATTTTCATTCTTAAAAAATGTATAAAATAAATGATAGCTTATGTGTTATTCTGATGTATAAACTATATTACTGAAAAGTTTCACATTAAACTGTCTAGTAGTTTGCATGGAAAGTGAAATTAAATTATTTGAATTTCTCGAAGGAGTACATCACCAGGATTTTCGAGTATGTGAAATATTGTGTCATGATAAAAATTATAAATTCTTAAAAAATTAAAAATTGTAACATTTTATTAAAAAACTTATAATACATTAAATTACACAGACAAGAAAAAGGCTTTTTAAAATATATATATATTAATTTAATTTTTACAAAGAACTTTTCTGTATCAGAGCAAGTTGAAGACAAATAATATTAATTATAAATTGATATTATTGAAAATAGTTAATATTAACTCAGCAAATATATTGAACTCTATAGTTGGTTTCCATGAGCTTCAAGTGTAGCATCAGCGGAATGTACCTTTACACATTGTTAACTCACATGATGAATAATTTTTACAATATAAAACAATAAGAAACTATACCTATACGTTAATCATTTCCATTCAAATAACTTCATTTGACCTGAGATTAAAATTTGTCAGATCGCCAAATATGTTTTCATAATATATATTTTTTCCTTTCTCTATCCATTTACAATCAGCCAAGAGCTATAATTAAATTTTATGTATATCTGGATTGATAATTAATAAATTTTCATAATATGTATATGTCCATTGTCCCACTTGTCTTGTATTTTATTTATTTATTAATTTATTAAGAACAACTAACAAAACATACACTTAATCGGATATTACAAACATCTCTTAAAACTATTGGCTTAGTGTTGCTTTTCTTATAAGCTGCCACGGCATGATTAGGGACAGTTTCAGTAATATACTAAAATTATTTACTTACATATACTTACATAACTATTATTTAAAATATATACATATAATATATAATTATCCAAATAGTCAAGAACAGCTAGTAGCAGAGTATGAGGATGTAGTTTTAGTAACAAGATAGCCATAGGTCACATGGATTTCACTCAAACTTAAGCTTGAAGCCATCAACGAGGCTTTCGAAAATCATTAACAAAAAAAACCAATAATGGCATGAGTGAGGATTGATGATGCACTTGACAGTGTGTTAAGTATAGGCTATTTGCACAACAATATTGTCAAATAGTTAAATTGCTGTTCCAATTTCTCTGCTGGGTTATTCACTTTTTGATCATTTCGTAGTACATATAAGATTGTGTTCTTCAAAATCAAAACATTTTGTGAAAGTGTCATTACTCATTGAACCTAGTTTCTCCATACTTTCTTGCCTTTGAACTATTAATAGTACTGCTTTATTCTCATTATTATCATCATTTACAATATTATCATTAGTTCTTTTTTGCATATTTTCATCTGGATGCTGGAATTAAATTGTTAAGAGTAATATAATATTTTGATTTAAGTGAATCTGTATTGTAATTAATACACTGAACATTTTAATAAACATTTAACTAAATAAAAATATAATAATAATAATGACATCATTCATATTCATTGTTAAGTATAATGATTCAATTTTAATTGAATTTAGCAAGTAAAGTATTTGAACAAATCTATTGTTTATATTTTAAACTAAGTTATATCACAATAGGAAAACTAAAAAGTATTTTTTTTTATGTTCAATGCTTATTTTTTTTATTTTAAAATATAATCACCAAATGATCTGTTAAATTATCAGCATTTTCTTTTGAAACTAAAATAAATTGCAGTGGTCTATAATACTTCCATTTAGTAACAAAAGCACTTGCTACTCCATTTTCATCACAATCTTCATACATTTTTTTGTACATTTGAAAGAATTGACTTCTTAACACTCGAATTTTTTTACTTATTTCTCCAACATTAGTTTGAAATTCCGATGCTAAACTGTGTAACGCCTTAGTTCGTTTTAACTTATTTTTATAGAGAACTGATCTAGTGTCCCATAATTCACGATAATATTCATATCTTGCTATGAATTTAAATATTTCCCTCTTATTCCATATTTTTTTATCTTCCATACCTGTACTAACACTATTAAATTAGAATAATTTTAATAGAACGACATCAAAAACATGTTTTCGTGCCTTTTCTGACAATAGATAGAACAATATTTTTGTGTTTTGTAAACAATAAATGCACATGACATTACAAAAACTTGCACAGAGTAATAATTTACACTGGATATTCAAAAAATAAGTTTATTTGAATTTAGAAGTTTATTTTAAGTTCAAAACCTTTTATGATATAAAAAGAATTTTATTGATATTTTTTATTCATGTTATCTAAAATATATACACTTGAAACATATTGCCAATCATCGTTTACGTTGCACGCATTTATGAATACGCAGATAATGCACTAATATTTTCTTATCTATATTGAGTCAATGTACTTGTAGTAGTGGCCATTTTGATCTTCTGTCGCTTGACAGACCGGTGGATAATCTGGAAGCAGTAATTAATTTTATGCTTCCTAAACTTTCCTTGGCTTCTTAAAATACGTTAAATGAATGAATAGACCATCGTACATCATGGCAAGATATGGTCAGAGGCCAGAAAATGCCCTTAAACGGGCCAACGGTACGTGTATATATTAGCATATCATACCACGTTGCACGAACTCATTCGTCCTTGCTTCAGTAACATTTATACCGATATCTTTTTTACTATTATTATATGTTTAAAAAGTAAATTATTTTATACCTAGACCTTTATATTTATAATAAATAATTCTATATCATTAGATAGAATTAATTGCATAACATGACATAACCCCTAATTGTGATCCATATGTGTATTAGAGTTTATGGACTTGGACAAGCCAGCTCGTGCATTGGATACTTTACAAGAAGTCTTCAGAAACAAAAAATGGGCTTACAATTGGTCAGAATCGGTGCTGGAACCGATTATGTTCAAATATTTGGAACTATGTGTCGATTTGCGCAAGTCTCACATCGCGAAGGAGGGTCTGTTTCAGTACAGAAATATGTTTCAATCTGTAAATGTTGGATCTTTGGAACAAGTCATAAGGTAAAAATGAATACAATTTGCTTAAAGATTTTCTATAAAAATCCCTTCTGAGTCATATCCTTAATATTAAATTATGAATAAAAAAAAACAGCAGCTTAAACAAAAAGGAGATAAATAAAAGTTGTCAGAAACTTTCATCAAATGTAAATTTGATTAATCTCATCAAAAAACATATGATTGGTGATAGGCTTAGGCACAAAAACAAAACACTACTCGAGTAATTATTATTTGTGATGCTTCCTTTGTTATTATTATAAAAAATTAAAAAAAGATATTGATAATCTATACCAATTGCTACTTGGGGTTAATTAAGTAGTTTCCTCACTGGCCTGATTACAATTAACTGTCCTAATACTGCTACCTATATTCAGAATATAGTGTAAGCCCTAAAAATAAATTAAAGTAGTAGTTCATGTAATTATAGTAACTTCCATTTGCAGAGGTTATTTACGTATGGCTGAAGAGCGTACAGAAGCTGCCAGACAGCAATCCACACAAGCTGTCATTGAGACAGATGATCTTGACAACCTCGCCACTCCTGAGAGCATTTTACTCAGTGCCGTATCAGGTGAAGATGCTCAGGACAGATCTGACAGAACTATTCTTACACCATGGGTAATATTTATTTATATATTTTTAATAGTATTTTGCTAAATTATAGTTGGTATCTGTTGGTTTTATTATATAAATTCTGGTATATGGATAAAAGAAGTAATAAATTGTTATATTTTATTGATTTGATTTGTTTTTGGTATTGATAGTTCATTTAATACTATCATTAAGAGAAAACTGGTAACTTCTGTATATTGTATTTTCTAAAAATAGTTTTAGAAGAACTAATTTAAAACTTAATTGGTTTTTACAAATTATATTCTTATTTTTGTTAAAATATATTTTTTATATGCTTTTAGGTAAAATTTCTATGGGAGTCATATTGCCAATGTCTGGAGTTGTTGCGTACCAATAGTCATGTCGAAAATTTGTATCATGACATTGCTCGCATGGCTTTCCAATTTTGTTTGAAATATTCACGTAAAACTGAATTCAGAAAGCTATGTGACAAATTGAGAAAACATCTTGAGGATATATGGAAGTCCAATGTAAGTAAACTAATTAAATAATTTTAAATAATCTCAACAACATACATATATATAAATAAAATGTAAAGTGGAATAAAAAGAAAAAATGTTATGAAAAAATTGCCTTAGCATAGTATTTTTTATTATAATTATGTAAAAAGATTTTTCTGGTGAATTTGTATTTGCTTATAACATTTATTACAATTTTTTTCAGTCTCAGCCAGGAAGTGTGAGTATGACAAAACCAGAGACTCAACAGCTCAATTTGGAAACTAGGCTTTTTCAACTTGATAGTGCTATTCAAATGGAGTTATGGCAGGTAATTCATTTTGAAAAATACTACTACAAATATGTCGTTTTTATTAATGCCTCCAAAATAAATCCCATTTCAAACTTTCACATGGTTGTGAAGTGGTAGGCCTTGGAGGGAAATTATATTGTTGGCTTGACGCGACAGACAGAGCATAAAGCACTGTTTGTGTTAATTAATGCCAATACAAATATATATGTTTGTTACATTCTTATATTTCTTCAAAATATTATTTTAATTAAACTTATTTATGAAAGTTCTCAAATTATATTCTTCAGAGGAATATCTTTACATCCATACTTATTTGTACAAGAAAAATATTATCAATAGTGATTTAAAATTTACTTCTGTCCGTTATCTTACATTGTCTATGATCTTCTTTTTATGTTCAATCTATTTCTATATATATATAGCATATATATACAAATAAAAAGTAAATAATTAAATAACCCATACTTTTATTTAAACAGGAAGCGTACAAAGCCATAGAGGACATCCATAATCTAATGAACATGTCTAAAAAGACTCCAGTAGCTAAAACTATGGCCAACTATTACGGCAAGCTGGCCCTCGTGTTCTGGAAGGCTGGACACTGTCTGTTCCATGCCGCCGCTCTATTGAAACACTTCCAATTGTCTAGAGAGATGAAGAAGAATATTACTCAGGAGGAATTGCAAAAGTAAGTTGTTATACTATTATTATTATTATCCACGCTGCTTTTAAATTTTGGGTTAACAGTGTCCTTCCTGCTATTTGGACATTAAAGTGTGAAAAAAAAACCACAAACTATATTATAACTATTGGTTATTTTTTTAACCAACTTGAATAAAAGGAGGAGGTTTTTATTTCATTTGCAATATTTTTTATTTGCATTTTAAATTCAACCTTTCTAAAATTTTGCAATAATTATTATTTCAAATAGACATCACTGTGGGAAGTTTTATATTACAAACTGTTTATACTTTTTAAAGAATGGCGTGTCGTGTTCTCGTGGCAGTGCTGTCAGTACCGTTACCATCTTTGCATCCGGAATTTGATCGTTTTGTGGAGACTGACAAGAGTCCAGTTGAGAAGGCACAGAGATTGGCTGTCTTGCTTGGTTTGGCACAACCGCCAACAAGAGCTAGCTTGCTTAAGGGTAGGTATTAGAGAAATTTAATGTAAAAACAATATTAATACAATTTATATTTTTTGTAAATAAAAGTTCTTTCTATATTATTACTGAATTGAGGCCAGTGGTGTCTCAGGGGCACAAAAATGTGACTGTATATGATATAGATTGTGGGTTCGATTCCCACTCGATGAAATTAAATATTAAATATTTTTATTTCTTTACTCTGGAGTTGAAGCGAAGCATCACTGAATTTTGTTATGAAGAACAGAGTGTCTTAACGCGAGGTTACCTCTGCCTACCCTGCTATAAGCAGCAGGATACAGCGTAAACTGAAAAAAATGTCATTAAGTAGTAATTTGTTGCTTTTGTTTAAAATAAGATTGCCTCCAAATTAAATCCCATTTCAAACTTTCACATGGTTGTGAAGTGGTAGGCCTTGGAGGGAAATTATATCAGTGGCTTGACGCGACAGACAGAGTGTAAAGCACTGTCTGTGTTAAATTAATGCCTGTACATTTTTTTGTTTTAAAATGAAATAGTTATATTAACATAAGTTAATAATATAAAAGATTTTATATTATATTATATGCTCGATTGATACCTCTTGATGTAACTAACACTTATTCCTGATAAGTCTTAGTGTAGTATTACAAATGTGAAAATGACGTCCACAAGTGTGCGACTTTTAACGCGGTTGTTGTAGATTCGAATATGTTCATTTTCTCCCTTTATGGCTTGACTTTCACCACTCGACACGCAACGCCTCGTGTGTTCAGCGGAAAGTGGCGAATGGAGAGTTTTAAAACAAGGTTCCTTTGCGTAACCTACTATTTGCGGGGTAGAGTGTGGAGCAAAAAAATAATATTTTTTTATGTTTGTCTCAGATATTGTTCGTTTCAATGTGGTGGCGCTGGCGTCCCCGCAACTGCAGCAGCTCTACTCGTGGCTCGAAGTGGAATTTGACCCACTTTCTATCTGCCAGAATGTGCAAAGTGTCATAAAGTCACTGCAGGAGGAATCTAGTAAGTTTTTTTGTCTTTGTTTACATAAATGACTTGAAACTATTTAATATTAAGAAGCCTATACAAGCAGTCTTTTATGTTAATAAATATTAACATTAAAATTAAATCAAAATCTGATATATGTTTGTATTGAATTTTAGCAGTATGAGGTTAATAAGAGTGATAATTATTTATTTACATTTTTAAAGAGTTATTCCACACTTAGGAAATTTAAATTAGGAAACTCTTGGAAACTGTCCGTCTTGGGCTGTTTAAAAAGGGCACTTCACATAGTGTTTTTTTCCAAAGAGTAATAATTATCAAAATATTGTTTAAACACATAGCTCATTCCAAATATTTTTTTCATACAATTCTTAAGAAATAAAAAATATTAATACAAATAAGTAATGTCAATATAAAAGTAGAAGTAACCAATAATTATACACAGCGTGATACTACAAAAAACTATTACTTATTTTGAACATTCCAATTCATTGCACACTTACTCTCCTGCCCGAAATG
>FAPJ01000364.1:8084-22978 GCA_001485985.1 Heliconius ethilla aerotome | reverse complement strand
TATATATATAGATAGAAGATTAATTAACGTTTAATGATTATTGACATTATTAGTTCTTTGAACTATTTTTTTATATTGTTTTTATTATGCCATTTATTGTAGTACCTAATAGATAAACAATTGTTTTAAGTATAAATGAGCGAATGTGAGTTACTTTAATAATAGACGTTACGCACTTTTTTTTTCGTTATATTGTTGTTATCATAGAGGAACATACGTTATTAAGATAACGCGTACTTACAGATTTATAGTAATAGTACCAAAATACATAGTCCTGTACTGTTCTATAATATGCAAAAATTTCAAAATAAATGGGTATTTTTAAAACAAGATATTAATTAAGCACAAATGTAAATGTTGTAAATGGAAAAAAACTTAGGTACATTCCATTCTATTACACCACGCATTGCACGGCAAAGAGAATGGTAGATCTTCCGTAGACGCCTTGCCCTATCACCTTAGTAAAAACAGTTATATTATTATCTAAGAATATACCTACTTACCTATCTAAGAAAATACGAGTTACACACGCTACTAAATATAAACTTAGAAGATGTAATTTAATTTCTTTTATTATTAATGTTAGAAGTGCGTGAAACTAATTTGATTTTTTTAACCTTTATTAAATATTCCTAAATGTTTGTCTAATTTTAAACATAATTTGAAATATTAATACTATTAATCCTTTTTAGCATGAATCCTGATCCTACAGTTCGTCACTCGTTTTGGTCAGTAGTTGTGGGCGGGACAATCTATTGGATAAGCATGTTTTGTGCCAATCAGGCTTCTATACAAAAGTACCTGTCCGTCGAACGTATATCTCAAGCTCGTATTGCCCTTTGGGTGTCTGCAATCGGATTAATCTCAGTATACTCTGTTAACTTCACTACCGGAGCCCTACTCGCTACTCACTATGCTGGATGCGATCCAATACAGGTAAGAGACAGAATTTACTTATTTTTTACTTTCTACAGAAAAAAACCTATAATATATATTTTTTACTTTTGGTATATTCAGGCCGAGGGCCTTCAAAACTACAAGGAAATATTTTAAATAAGTCATAATCCAACTCACAACACTCACATGTACCTACCGTCAGATGCATGCATGATGCAACCCAACTTCGCCATGATATATGTACGCTACATTTTGTTAAATATAATGAGTATTATTAATTATTGCACAAATTAAAATGATAGTGATGATACTTTATAATGTTAATTTATAGAAATTAATGAAAATATTAAAAACAAACCTATTTACGACAGGCCGGTACCATCAGCGGTGCAGACCGCCTACTCCCGTTGTATGTGATCGAAGAGCTTGGTGAATATCGAGGTGTCCCCGGTTTCTTCGTTGCAGGCATATTTGCAGCCAGTCTTGGGTAAAAATCTTTTCCGATTTTAGTTGCAATCCAAATACTTAATTATAAAGTAACGATTCATAATTTTTAACAGAATTCATAACTTATAACGGCCACAAAATTTTGCTATACAGGCGATCATATAATACAAAAATATTTATAAAAATATGGCCACTTGAATTTATTTCCACAAAAAAAATCAAATTATAAAAAATGTCAGAAACTGTATTCTAAACACACTAATATTCGATTGTACCGAGGCGTATGAACTCAACATGGACACTAATTCAGGAACAGGCTTGATTCCTGAATTAAGTTTTAACTAGAAATGACCAGTGGAACACTAGTTTCAATTTCAGATGCTTCGAATAATTAGGATGTTGCTAAATGTTTCTATAGCATAACACTTAGATACTTGCAATCGATGTTCTACCTACATTTACACAAGCATTTAATAAAAAGAAAAATTAAAATTGTTATTTTAATTATAAAAAACATATTTTTACAGGACTGTCGCATCTGCACTAAATTCTTTAGCAGCAGTTGCGTGTCAAGATTTAGCTACCGGTCTACTAGGTATAACTTTACCTGAAGATAAAGGGGCAGCAGTATGTATTTTTCTCGATTATAAGGTTTCACCATTTTAACCATCGTCATGACTTCCCTTGTCTAGGAAGACAAAACTTGACGTTGAGTTCCATCCCTCAAGCACACAATGTATTAATGTCGGACGGAAAGTAGAGTAGAGTCCGTTAGTATCTCGATTCTAGATTCTCCCTGCCTACCCTGCTATGAGGTTTTAATTGTGAGGCAGAAAAATTAATAATAAATTTAAGTACGTGATAGCTAAAATATCACACCGGAATGGATACTTAACTAGAATAGCCCAATTTTCCTCTATTAAAAAATATATACAAATACAATATATCTCTAAGATTATTTATTCCTCTATTTTTTGACACGCCTGTAGGTAGGTACATGCGCATATTGTTTTAAACGTTTTTGAAATACCATAAATATAATAATTAAAATCAAACTTAATAACCAAAATGTTTCATATAAATAATTTGCAATAAAACATATTAAATGCAAATATGTCTTATTAAGAATATCCTTGAGACCGAAGATTTTAAAATGTTGAAACTGGCTAAATGTATAAGATATTATAAACTCAATACAGCTATATCGTTTATATCGCGCAACATTAATTGCAAGTAGTATAGGAATAATTAGAATCCAATTAGTTTTATAGTCGTCGTCGTATACATATTTTAAGCTCTTCTTAATTCCCAGATTGCGAGATGGGTATGCCTCGGTTGCGGGGCTCTATCTTTTGCCTTAGTATTTGCAGTGGAAAAGCTAGGGCCCGTTCTGCAACTGGCTCTATCTTTTAATGGCATGACTGGAGGTGTTGCTCTTGGACTGTTCAGCCTTGGCATGCTGTTTCCCTGGGCTAATGATAAGGTTTTTAATCATAAATTTTATTAAACGTTTATAACTATATCTAAACTAATTATAATTGATATAAATTTATGTACCTACATATGTATAAATACGTACTCGTACGTTTACGTATAGTTGCATGTTGAATTAATATGATAATTAATTACATTATATACTTAATTAATAGTATGATTTTTTTAATATACTATGTTTATTAACATAACAGGGTGCTATAGCGGGAGGTGTGCTTGGCTTCTTGGTGGTGGTAGTAGCAGGAGGTGGTGCTCAGTTCGCACAAGTGCCGTTACCACGTCTAGCCACATCGATTGATGAGTGTTCAGCTTTATTAAATGTAACTCGAACTATAGACCCAATGTAAGATAGCTCCGGATTTCAATGTTTATTTATTTAAATGTAGTTATTTTTTATTTTTATTTAAAAAAAGTATGATAAAAGTTATTAAATATTCACTACACACTTTCATACACACTTCAAAGAAGGAATAAATATAATAATGTGATATACCTAATTGTACCGCTTTTATTGTTGAGCTTAAACATGATAATAAAACTTAGGTCTTATACCTAACTTTTATTAATAATACGTTTTGCGTTGAGTTATTTTTTATGTTGAAACTAATTCATCTGTATAAATATATTAGTCTGTAAATATATTATTTTTACAGCGCAAATCCCAACGACGTCTTCTGGCTATTCAGAATATCATATTTATGGTATTCAGCCATAGGTTGCATGACAACATTACTCGTTGGCCTGGCGGTGTCTGTAGCTACCGGTGCGACGAATCCTGCTGATGTACCCATCGATCTTATTTCACCACCTGTTGTCAGTTTTTTGAATTCTCTACCAATCAAGTTGAAGGTAAATTAAATGATTTCCTCAGTAATTAAAAAAAATCTTATAAAGTTAGGTAATGTTATTGAAAATATTTAATATACAATGGAAGCTTATAATACAATCTAGTAAAGGTTTAAACTTGCATCCATTCCGTCCATATAAGTATATATTTTTAAGGTATTAGTTATTTTCTGAACTATCATGACACCACGCTTTAGGCGTAATAAATTATTTAATATGTTATAAGTATATTTAAAGCATAATTAACTCAACAAAATTTCAATTGTACAATTTAGAAAGCATTAAGGGTACCAACACGACTTGGCTCTGAGAGGCGAAGGAGTTCTAGTGTGAGACCGCCAAGTTTGGCTGACGATAAGGACACGAGACGTCGGCGTCGCCTCTCCGAGCTCGCGGGAGGCGTTTTCTATAGCGACGCACCAACGCTTACTCGCGGACATGACAACCTTGCTTTAGGCCTCGACTCTGAAAAGCCGCCGGCTCAGGAATATAAACGAACGAGCTTCAAACTTGACCCCCCTTTAGATCCAAGCGGACCACAAACGTCCACTTGTTGAATTTAAGTTATTTGCCTTAACTGGACCTGGAGTCTGAAGGGCATCGCCATTTATATCTCTTTTTTGTTATTTATTTTTATTATTTTAAATTTCGAAATTTTCTTAATTACTTAGAGAAATCTATTTTAATTAAATAGCTATAACGAAAAACTTAAAGTACAAATAGTGGCTAATATTAATTTATTGAGTTCTAATTGTTACTAAATAATATTAATAAGATTAATAATTATCACGAAGGTGATATTTATTATATTAAAAAATAGTAATGTAAGCAACTTAAAAATATGTCAATCACGTCACTTTCAATAACATTCTTATCATTTAAGACGAATCAATTCGACTTGAGTTTCTATTGATAAGAAGTTTCCATTTAAATCCTTTCCAGAAGGTATAGTTATTGACTTATACAATACATATATTTTAAGATTACATTTTAGTAAAAAGAATTATTATGTTATATATTTCTGAATAAACAAATAGAATGAAAGATTAGTATATATTAAAATTGCTGATTCGAAATGAAATCCATAAAAAATATTATAAGCAAATATTTGGACGTGAATATGTCTAAATTTTATAAATTATTGTTAGAATAAGAAAAAATATTATTGTTCAAAATATTTGTCTGCAGTGAATTTGTGATTATAAAATTGATTTTAATGTTCTATAAAACTCAAGGATATGAGGAGAATTCATAATTTATTATATTATCTGTGTAGTAAATAATATAAAGATTTAAATTGTATTCTTTTATTTTTAATTATTATATATTAACCTATATAGGCAGAATATTAACGAGTAGGCAAAACTAAGTTTTCAAACAACACCTACTGATTATATTTATTTATTCTTATACAAATTTTCACTTATATTTTTATAAATAATAAATGCCATATAAATTTATAACAGCCAAATAAAATAGAATAAGGAAATCAAATTCAAAATGAAGAAAATATACAGCAGTAAAATATATTATATTGAGAACTAAACATCTGTGCAAGAAGTCAATGGTAAAAACAAAAAATAAAATATCTAACAAATATAATTAGGATAATAAGTCTTGCTGTTGTAGTACTTGCTGCTGGTGAATTTCCTGCATAGTGGATACTGGCAAAGTGGCACTCACTGTAATGGACGGCATTCCAGGCAATGACACAGGAGTTACTATTGGCAGGCCGCTACTCATTGGCGGGGGTTGAATAGGAGCTTGGGCAAAACTACTCATGTCAAATGTTGGTACTAAATTTGGTGTTTGAACTAAATTAGGAGATTGAACTTGATCCAGATTTGAATGTGTCAATATAGTTTGAGGTTGTGTGTAATTTTGCATCATTGGTATATATGGTTGAGGCTGGTTCATTGGTATACCAGGTAAGTTGGGCAGCGGTGCTGACGGCTGCATATTGGAAACTGAAGGTATGCTGCCCAAATTGGTCAATGTTGTATCTGCAAGATCTATAAAATTGTAAATAAATATATCTCTAAGATTGTAAATAAATTAGTAAATATATAAAAATAATTGATTATATTATTATACTATATACTTTTATTATACACAAAGAATAAATTTTCCATTTTTAAATAGAAATTGTTATAACAAATATATTTAACAATCTAATGGCGGGACAAGGGTTTAAGTTTATATTCTAATTTTTTTTCATTACTACAGATTTTAATACTTACTACTAGAGTATGCAGCCATATTTGATACCATTGATTGTGACTGCGACATTGATGACTGAGGTATATTAGTTGTCACATTTGTATCAACCACACCCATTGTTACATTTTCTATAGGACCTGAGTACCCTCCAGGATTTACCATTGGTACACCAGATAAAAATTTTGGTTGTGTTACTTGAACTTCTTCTTGATTTGTGCCCTGATTAGAATTAATAACATTCATAGGTGTTTCATTAGCTATATGTAGGTGTTGCACACCTGTTGATAATATATCTTGCTGTAAATTAGTATTTTGTGATGATACCTGAAAGAAAATAATCATAGGATAACATTACAATACAGAAATCTTAATGTTTTATAAATATTGAGAGTTTATAAATATTGAGACTGTGGCCATTGCTGACCATTGTTAATTTCTGCTCTGGTCAACAAAGTACTGCATGAGTTCTGCCATTCAACAAGCAATATTGCAAAACATTGAGCAGAAATTAAGGAACTGAGTATCTTAACACTAAGTTCACTGTACCTACCTGCCCTACAATACTTTACTTACAGATATACTATTATTTATTATTTTATTGTCTAAGTACTGCAGACATAAAGTTTATTTATTGAAATAGTCTTCTTTGTTAACAAAGTAAGAATTTGCTTAAAAGAAATAAAATAAACATTACCATTGGTGTAGTTGGCACATATTGCTTTTGGTTTGGGACTGGTTGACTGCTTCTTATTGGTATTCTATGTAAATATCCATAGCCAATTCCACACCCAAGACTGCCTTCACCTCCCCAGTTTTGATTTGGTGTAATAAGAACTTCACGGCATGTATCATCATTAATATTGTAAACATAGAGTTTTAGAGCTCTACCTTCATGAGCTTCTATTAAAGTAAAAAGATCTTCACTTTCATGCATTATAGAATCTGCTCCAATTATATAATCGGAAAAAGGCCTTAACCCAGCCAATTCTGCTGGTGACGATGGATGTACTTCCTATAAAAATGGACATGTAATTAATTGTCACCATACACAATTATGTATATATATTATTATTTATAGAGAGACTAGAGACAGATACTGACTACAGATTTAGTTACTATAAATTAAAAAGTCAAGTAATAAATAAATTTTAAACATTACTAATACATGTGCCTGTGCATCATGATTTATAATACCAAGAGTTAAAAAGTAATACAAACAATAACAAAAAATATTACAATGATAAGTCACTTACAAGTACATGCCAGACATTTTCATTTGCACCTTCAAAAGAACAAAACCTTATACTAACACCTAGAAGACCTTGTCCACCCCAATTTGCACTAGGTGTTATCATAACTTCCCTCACGGACTGAGTTTTAGTGCTATAAATCAGCATCTTTATTGTTTTGTCAATATTTTGTTTTAAAAGTGTCTTAAGTGTATCATTATCTTGGTCTAACCTAGTACTTTCTATAGCTACTATAAAATCAAAAAACGGTTCGAGATTAACTTTTTGTCCTGGTGAACCGTCTTGGACCTGCAAAACATTGACGTGTAACTTATATGTTTTATAGCAAAACAAAACTTAATTACTGTCAATAGCATTATGAAAACTCACCCTCAAAATATGGTATCCTTCCGATCCACCTCCCGGAACTTCAGAGCTCTGAGAAGACCCCATTTATAATTTTTTTAAAGGGAGCTTCAAGAATTATGATCTATTTTGAAATATATAACACCTTTACAATGACAGCCAAAACTTTGACACTGACAATATCAGAACTATACGTGGCAGAGGCAATGATCTATATTATTCAGTAACCAATATTAATAATTTTACAGAATCGAGCTTAGAGTATCAGAGATTAAAGTCGCGTAGTCGCGCTATACTGCGTTTTCCACCTTCCGATTCATTTCCCCGAGTGGGAATCAAACCCATAACCAACAGGTAAGTGAATAATTTATTATCATAATACTATTAAATTTTACTCTATGTCAATTATTATAATTATCAGTCTGTGATTATGCATAACATGAAGTAACGATTGTCTTATTGTCATTTGTCAATTGTGATTAGAGATTTTTGAAACGTCAAAATTAATAAATAAATTATATTTTCCCTTTTTTGTTTACACATTCACTTTTGTATTACATTCCACAAAATTTCAAAATTTTAACCCTTTCAAAAGTTATTACTTAATAACATAAATGTCTTGTGTTTTAAGTTTTTGTTTAATTACTTAAATTGACAATATCCTTGAATTGTGTATTCTAAGTAAGAGGTACGATTAAGATTTTTTTTTACTTCAGATTTATACTATTACATAAAACTTAATAAAATCTCTCGCATTTATAAAAAAAAGTAGGCCTCTATATTATCAAAAATAGATCGTCAGTCTAAAAAAATTATACATTAGTCCACAATGGCAGAATGGAAACATTTAATATCTGAATGGCTAAATGAATATGCAGCGCTAAGGGACAATGAAATAAAAAGCTTTGCTGCTGAACATGAACATAATCATGAAATTGCAACAGCAATATTCAATTTGTTATATGGTGAGCCCGATAATGCTAATAACCAAAACGATGAAGAAAAAGATCAGCAAGTATGTATTAGAAAGATTCTAAATTGCAATCATAGTGTGGTTTAATAATAAAAATGTTTCAATTTTTCTTTATTTTTAGATGTTAGAAAATGTCTGCATACAATTATTTAGTTTTTATAGATCTAAAGAGGTAGAGCTTCAAAGATTTACACTGCAATTTGTACCAACATTCATTTATCGCTACTTGAGTATTGTAGCTCAAGGCAACACAAAACATTGTCGGTGCATAGAAACTCTTCTCATTGGTGTGTTATTAGTGTTTTCATAAATATATTTTAAATTATTATAAATTAAAATACTATAATGCATATACATAAAATACTATATTTCCTACTATAATGCATATCTTTTTTTTTCAGGATTATACAATTTTGAGGTAGTAGATGAAAATGGTAAACCTAAAGTTGTGTCCTTTAGATTGCCCTCATTAGCACAGGCTTCAATATATCATGAGGTAACAATGTTTTGTTTAGCTTCACATCTCTTCCTCACTTGACATTGGCGAAGTGATTAGTGCTCAACTGGCATACTCGAAGCGCCATAAATAAAGAACTGAATTGAACTGAACATCTCTTCCTGTCAAACATGGAGCCAGAGGACCTAATGCCAAAACATTTTGTTCTTTATTATTCCAGATATTGTGTGTTGAATGATAGAACTCAATGCCATGCTTTATTTAAAGCAGGGAAATGAAAATAATTCATACTCCATGAGTGGGGATAGAACTTGAGTTTACAATCACATGCTGTCCAGCTATGCTACAAAGTTGTTGTTGTTATAGAATGTTTAATAATAAAGAATTGTTTTATTTATATTTATAATAATAATACTAATGATTTAAATCTAATTTCAGCCACTGTCACTAGGATCTCAATTTTTAACTGAAAGTGCTCTACGAAGATGGGAAGAATGCAATACTAAATTAGTTAGTTGGGGACCCCATTCTCAAGTGGAAGTTCTTAATGCGCAAAATCGTCTTAAAGTTATGGCAGCACTCTTGTTCATTTACAACAGACAACTCAGTTTGTTGCCTAAACTTGCATTGAGACACTTTTGCATTGCATCTTCAAAGTAAGCAACTTTAAATATATACTTTATGGAGAATTTATCTCATTTTATTGATATGAATTAATTGTCATGTGAGTCATTTACGAGATAAAATATATATAAAATAAATTTTAGAAATACATGTAAAAATATTACATATTTTTTTACATTACATAAATATAATGTGTGAAGTAATCACTTATAAATATCTATATTTATACTAATATTATAAAGCTAAGAGTTAGTTTGGATGAATATCTCCAAAATACTGGTTGAAATGAAAAAATATATTATATAAATATACAACTCCAAATTATTTTTATTTTCCTATGAAACATTTTACAAAACATGATGGATTTCATATGAGTCTCCTCATCCTCTTAAAATAAAATGTGTTATAAGAGTATTAAGCTATCCGGGATAATTGTCTATACATAGTAAGAATTATTTTTTACTATGCATAGACAATTATCCCCCCATAGCTTAATACTTCTTCTTTAGTTATATATGTGATTTAAGTTTTACCATATTACTGTAATAATATATATTTTAAATATAATAATGGTTATGTTATATTTCAGAATATTAACACAAGGTTTCCAAAAGAAAAAAGGTGCTTTTAATGGTAAATTGATTCAGAGAATACCAGTTTCTCCCAATTTTCTTCTAGAAATGATAGAAGGTGCATATTTTGCAATGTTCAATGAATTTTACACTCTGGCATATCAGGCTGTGAAGGACATTGACAGGAGGGCACAATATGAATTGTTCCCAGATGTTATGCTAGTTACTAGTGCTGTCATTAATTCCCTAAAAAATAATCCTTCAGGTTAGTCTTAAATTTAAATACATAATGTGTTTAGCTCTAAATACTTATTCAGACAGACCCATAGACATTTCTGTCTTTTAAAATATTATAGTATATTTGACATTATATGGGGATGAGTAGGCTCATTCTATTATAAAAAATGATAGATTGAAATGTCAGATTTCCAAAAATATATAATACTAAATATATGCAATGAATGCAATTAAATAATATCATTTAAAATGTGTAATAATTGCGAAAATCAAAGATTATAAAATTTTAGTATATTTACTGTGTTAAATAAACTGAAAGAAGGAATAACAGGAGAAGTAAACCAATTAATTAAATAAACCTGTGAAATTTCTTGCCTTTTGACCATGATCATAAATTTTTATACATTGCATTAAACATGTTTAACAATACTTTTAATAAAGGTCAACCATGTGATGGTCCAATGGGTATAAGTGTTGCATTATCACCAGCAACTACAACTGTCACTATGTCTAAATCAATGATAACAAATGCATCATTCCGCACCAAAAAGTTACCAGGTAAATTATTATTATTTCAAGTAAATTAATACAAAATTAAGCAAATTTTACAAATATATATTCTAATTACAGATTAATTCATACAGTTTTTTATTATAATATATCCTAACAATTGTTGTTGAGTTTAAATAATGAAGCCTATAAATATGTAAATATTTTTATTTTTGTTTTATGAAGTAAAGTAAATAGGGACAGATTATTTTTGCCTCATTAACTTTATTATTCTATGTTTTTATTTGAAAAATGTTAAGTATTATTTTAAGTTTGTATTTGTAGATGACATTCCTATACAAGCTGGTCAAGTAGTGTCTGCGGAAGCAGCAGATATCCTCACATCCATCACGGAGGAAGGTGAAGCTGATGCCCCCATACAAAGAGGGTCTGGCGTTCGCAATTCAAAGCCAAAACTGCCTGCTTTCCCAGTACTCGGTAAAAAGACTAAAGATGGAAAAGAAAAAATTGATAAAAAAGTCACTCTTAAAGACAGCTCTAAAGGCATATGGAATTCGCTCAGTGGAGGTGGAGATACATCAGATGGACAGAAAAATGTGATCGACAGTTACGACGGCAACGGCAGCCTTAAAGACGAGCTTTCAATGACGTCAGTACACAATAGTGCAGATAATTCTGATACTAGATCACAGGTAACAACTGATTCCCTGGATATGGAAACTACCTCCCGTTTTACTGCTATGCAAGTTAGCTCTGTATAAGTGCTTGTAAGCTATTATATAGAATTTATTCTCATAATATAGAATGTAGGTAGGGTAAACCAGAGTGTGATTGCCAACATGAAGTGATTGAATATAGCTATTTGTTAACTTACTAAATGATTCTGTGATTTATTTATAGAAAAATAAAAATTGGTAAATTGGAAACATTCATACAAAACCTTAATGGGGTTTTTGTCAAGACAGGTGAACATGTTTCTCTATTTTTGCATAAATGTAACTAAATCAATTTTTTTTGTTTTTAATAGAAATCTATTGTTACATTTTGAATTGTAACGGTAATTTTAGCTGTGATCAATAACTGTACCCTATAGAAGAGTTTGCTTGTGTAAAAGAAAAAAGTAATAAATAATAATGAACTTGCTTAAATAAGTTTTTACTCCAAATTCATAATTTTATGCATCAAATTAACAATATTGCACTTCAAATTCATAATTTTACAAATCAATTTTAAGTGATACTCCAGTGCCTTCTGGAGCACGCAATGCCTCCAGAATTCGGCGGAAAGAGGGAAACGGTGTGTCTTACGCTAGATTCCCTCTGCCTACCCTGCTGTGTGTGGGATACAGCATGTCGCTGGTTTATTTTTTTTAATTTTAAGTTAAAAGTTAGAAATTTGATGTTTAAAATGATGAATTTGAAGTGTAAAATTGTATTTGTACTTAAATGTATGGAGTGAAAAAACCTATATATCATTACTTTTCTTACAGAAGATTCGAAATGGCTAAATGGGCACGGTTTACCCTATATATGGTGTTTTGTAAAATTATTAGTCATTGTGTATTTGAATATAAGATGCTAAAGCTAAATTTGCGGGTTATATGTTGTTCTTCATATCTACTATCATACATTTTTTAGAGGTTTTAAGAAATGTCCATATAATTAGTATTTGTGATATTGTATTTCTAATATGTATTTTTTGTGTGGTAATGTTTGGAAACAGTTTGTTAGTAACTTAAATTTAAGTATGAATATTCTTAAATACTTATGTAAATTTGCTTAAGTGTAAGTTGGGAGAGGTCCATATTTATTATCTTTCACCTGTTGCTTTTGTCTACTATATCAATCTTAGAAAATAAAAAATTGAGTACATAGTGACTGAAAAAATAAATGAAAAGAGTGTTTTTAATTTCTTAATATTTTATTGTTAAATCTATAATTCATAAATAGGAAAACTGTGAGTAATTTTGTAGTAAAAAATAAATGATTATTTGAACAGAGTTCGAAATGTTTTAACTATAATGTAATATTGTTCCATATTTCAAAATAATAAAATATTACAACTTGCAAGTTCTTATTTTACTTATTTTAATCTTAAAAATACAACAATTAATAGAAATTGATAAATCAATAAATCAGCACGTACGTATTGCTTGTTAAAATTATTGTTTGCTATTTATACGATATTATTTCATAATATATATTTGTAAAATAATATAGTTAACCATCACGATTTTATTTTAATAATAATATACACCAACAACTATATGCTATCAACATCATTCTTATCAGCCTCTTATTGTGAACTCTTAACGTAATCATTATTATGAAGTTTTAATGAATCACAACTAGTATAATATGTGCTCCTGCGTCCCTTTCCTCGTCAGTTTGTTGAAAACATTGCACGGCGCGTACATATACCTACTAAAGTAAAATAAAAAATGAGGTTGCAAACACTTTTTTGTTTTGTCGTTCTGGTCTTCCTATCGACATGTTGGGCCCGAGATATGATAGTAGGCACCAGCTATAATACTCGATTATCTTGGCAACAGAAAGCTGAGTATAATGCTATACCATTTAAAAAACGAGTTAAAGAAGTTTTCTATTCTGATCCAGCTCAACAAAATATTAAAGTGAGTACAAGTATCTACCTTATTTTGTAATATGCATTTTTCTTGGTTTTATCAGCATATCTGTAGCCTCGACTCGAAATGACTCTAAATTACAAGATATTTAATATCACATTAAAAAATAATGGTTATTGATTATCAATTTTATATACTTACCTATTATACATAGGTAACTATATGAATGCTGTAAATATCACAGTATGATGACAAAATACATTTTTAGATAATATATTTTCTTTGAAATCGATCAATTATACTAGTCTACTATCTTTATAAATAATATGTTTTATTAATATATTTGCAGGGTATAATAGCAAGAGATTTGGACCGTACTGATTCCATCGCAAGTATAACTGCTGGCGGCGTGGGGTCCTCTTTTGCCAACATTCGCCTGAAAAGCGAACGCGGTGGAAGCTTAAACTATCAAATTGAAATTTACGTTTAATTCTATATATCTAAAGGTCTATTGTTTTTATTGTAACAATAATTTAAATGTAAAATATGTAGGAGGACTTTATCTGTTGTTTATTTTTATAATGTTAATAGTTAAAAAATAACGAATGTGGTAAACGGTGTTGGTGTTACATTTATATATTTTGTTATGTTGTTCTTTTATTTACATGTATGTGCACTGTTTGTTTGCCGCAATAAATAAAAAAATGTTTTGAATTTTTTATTAAATATATATATATTTTTAATATGTAAGTATATTGATAATTTATAGGTTTCTGCGGTTACAATGAGGCTTTAATAATAAATTAAGATAATATAGTAGGCACGTGATTGACGTAAATAATTGTTAATAGACCTTTCCATTAATAGATAATAGATATACTTACCTACATATTATAATATTTGTAATAAAATGGTCAACTTAAAACAAATTAAACCTTTTATTTAACAAATTTTTCACTAGTACATAAATCTATATATACATAATATAATTATATTGACGTCGCATAATGGGTACACATAATAAATTTAAATTTATAATGCTATAATTACCATGAATTCGATTCCCACGGTCAGTGAGTATGACAAATACAGTATGGCAGCGTCAGCGCTCCTTTTTCGGGAACAACATGTAGAGTAAAATATTTCAAATCCATAAGTACTTACCTAAAGAATAATTTCTTTGATTAATATTAAAACACCTCAATAGTTTGACGCAGGATTTTTTTTCATTTCACGATGTTTATCCATACCTGTATTTCGTGTGACGCATAGATACCAATAACGTAAACACTACTACAAAAATACTATTAAGGGTTAAACAACTTTGAACTTTACCGCCAATACCAACGACTCGGTTTCTGAATGAGGCGTGTGCGGCGGTGTCCTTTCGATTGGTTTCTGTGTGCGTGCGTCGTCCTTAACAAATGGCGTTTTATTT
>FAPJ01000363.1:6506-17247 GCA_001485985.1 Heliconius ethilla aerotome | reverse complement strand
TTTAATTGACCCACTTTTCGCATCATTTCATCAAATTCGTACTAATTATTTACGATATTTAAATGCGTCATTAGATATTCGTTGATAATAGCTGTTATCAATTTAAAAACTAATTATAAAAAAAATAGCACGACTAAACAAGCACAAAAAATGATACTTACAATGTGACATAACTTCGATATAATCTTTTTCAGTGATGGCATAGTGATAATAAATATATAAACTCAACTAACACACGAATCACTATTTTTAGCACTTAAATATACATAATAAAAAAAAATCACGGCCTCTTTCACAATAATGTAAAGAATTCATTAAAAAAAACACTTGTCTCAACTCTCCGCGCTGACATGGAATAATATCTCTTTAAAAAAATCCACAACTTCCGCAACCCGATAGATTCTATACTTATGTACGTTTGCGGTTGTGTAAACAAATTATATTGTGCGAAATTATGACAGCAGCAATAGGCACGCGAACGTCTCGCTAGCGATAGCTTTGAAAAACAACTAACTAAAACGAATACTTTAAAAATCAACTTCACGCTGTAATCCCGCACTGCAGGGTAAGGCAGAGCGAGCCTAGTGTTAAGACACTCCGCTCCCCACTTTCCGCCGAATTCCGGAGAGATAATGAGTGGCGGAATTCAACGCTGCGTCTTTTCCTCCACACCAGAGCGAAGAAATGAAAATATAAATTTAAATAAATCTTTAATTTCCTCGAGTGCGGATCGAACACACAATCAGTTGCGTTTACTGTCACACTGTACCCCTGGGCCACGACTGGCCTCACAAATACAAACAGGTACTTTCAATATAAACTGAAAAGGACGAGCTGAGCCCTATGCCTCGTAAGTTGTAAAAGACAGGAACTTTTGTAAATCGCGAGTACATTGTTCATGTCACACTAAAGGCAGTCAAAACACACGCTTCCAAGTTCGCTGTTCGTGAAGGGTTGAACCACCCCCATACCTACCCCACAGTCGGGTAAATGGGAAGTAAAAAGATGCTAGTTTACCCTTTCTTACTTCAATTTATGCGTTAGCGTAATAGGCCTAATTTTATTTTTTTATACAGCCACAGATTATCAACCTTATTTACAATGTGATAAGAGCGAATAAATTTTAAACAACGATAACAATTCATCGACAGCACCGTACTGGGATGTGCCAGGTGTTAAACGAACCGTGAAATCGCTTCAAAATACTACTACTTAAAAAAAATAGTTTTCAATGACATTTAATATTTCATTTTAATGCAAATTGAGTTTAAAAACTTTAAAATAGATAAGGTGCTTATTGATACTGAATTGAACACGCAACGCGGAGGTCGAGTTTTATAATTAGCTCAATCGATGTGCACTCTACTGTCTACTCCTATAACATATTATAATAATTTGTTAATTCTACTTTATAGGGTCTAATTTTTTTTTCAGCTTCACGCTATATCCCGCACATAGCAGGGAACGTGGAAATCTGGTTAAGACACTTCCATTACCCACTTCCCGACGAATCCTTGAGGCATTTTCAAATATTTCATTTCCTCGAGCGGGATTCGAACCCACAACCTGTCGCACATGTTAGTGCCCTGCGCCAAGACGAGCTTCTAATATAATATTAAAACATATTTGTGAATACTTGTACTATTTGAGAAAAATAATATGAGATAAGTAAGATAGCAAATGATTCTACAAAAATAATAAGCACAAATGATATAGATTATTACATAGAATTATCAGTTCAACCGATAATAAACACACAAAGAATTTAAATCTACTTTAAATATGTCACGATAATTATTTATATACTGTGAGGGGACCTTTAATAGATACAAAAAATATATATTGCTTGAAGCTTAAAGTTCAAATCATGCCTAGTTCATTTGTATGTATTAATAATAATATTATTATTGCATTTTTTTTAATATACCAATACTCTATAATCAATATAATAATTACACATATTAATAAACAGACCAACCTATATGTTATACATATATATAAAAATCATCATAATCTCTGCAGTTTGATAAATATAATTTAGATGAATCTTAAAATAAATAATATTATCTCAGTCTGCGTTAATTACGGCCAAGGAGATTTTTTATTTTATTTTTTAAATACATAACTTACTTAAATTACTTACATCGAATTAGTCAATTTAATTTTCAATTAAGTCATTTTATAAAATTTTTCATGCATGTTTAAATTGTATTTATAGTGCTCTAACTGCGAAGTTGTCGTCTAATTATTATTTAATTTAAAATGAGATTCGTTTGAATTCAGAAAACATTGAATATTTAATTTCTTCAAGTGGGAATCGAACCGACTACCTGTGGCATTTACAGTCGCACGCTTGTGCCTCTGCGCCACGTCACGGCCTCTTGGTTTCAACGTAGATAATATATATTAGCTAAAATAAAACAATGAAAATTTTACTGCTTTTAAATTTCTATCGAGCTTTTAGTGGTATAAAATATTCATACAAATCAAAGGAACATTCCCTACAATGAAACGGAAAAAACTAAAAATTACTAAGAGTAAGTCATCTCTTTATATTACATACGTAGTATACATACAGCTTTTTGTCATACAAAGGTTTTAATTTTTATGCTAAATTTTTATGCTAATTTTTATGGTAAAAATGTACTTAAAAAATTATACACCACCAGTCGTGGCGCAGGGGCACAAACTGTGACTGTAAGCTCAACTGGTTAGGGATTCAATTTCACTCAAGGAAACGAAATATGTAATAATTCAATTTCTTTGCTCTGGTGTCAGCGGAAACTAGGGAAAGGAAATGTCATAAATGAAACTGAGTGTCTTAACACTAAGTTCCCACTGCCTACACTGTTATGTGCTCGCAGATAGAGCATGGAAATAAAAAAATGTTGTATACGAAGTCACACCCATCCAACGTTATCATAATTAATACAACGTGAAAATGTTGAGAACAGCAGCGCCAGTAAAAGAATAATTTAATAATCACTGCAGATGTCATAACTGTAAGATAAGCAATTCACATAAGATATTTGTTTTTCCTAAATCTTGAAAGATTATAATAAATCTTCTTAAAAGAATGTCATGTAAAACTCATTGTAAATAGGCTTAGTAGAAACCTTTGAATATCTTTACAGTTGCTCGCGACTGTAGCATGGTAGTCTACATAACAAAGTTGTAACAATGGTAAATATTTATATACCTATAGCTTTTCTAACACAAATTAGCTAAACTAAGTCAAGAAATGTACTAAGTCAATTAAGACCGACAGATGCCCTACGTCATTTTGTTGCTAAATTAAAAGAGTTCTACCACCTTAAACACACAATATTCCAAATTTATGTGGTGGGACTGATAATGGACATCCGGTTCTTTCTATCTACCCTAAAAGTCTTTATGTAAGATAACAATTTGCAAATAAAACTTACCACAACATCTGTTTCATTATTAATAGCTGTAGTTCGTAAAACATGCATTTTGTACACATCATCTTTCGGTGCTATAATAACTTGGTCTTGGCAACTACATCTTGTGTTTTTTGAATAGTTTGAAGGAGTTTTCGCGGGAGAGCTTCCTAAAGCCCCTATTCCTGTGCCATATGAATATCCTGTACCAGAATTATCCTTTGCCCGTTTCATATTATTTGATAGATAAGATAAATGACTGAAATAAAATTAAAACTTATAAATATAAAACACAATAAAATGTAGTAAATGTATATTTCATAATGGTTAAACCTTTGTCTTATTTAATTTTATAAAATATTTATTTTTAATATATTTTTCATTTAAAAATTTAGGTTGGCTTTCACATATCACATAATATATACATAAATTAGTAACCAACTAGTTTATTTTATGTCATGTTGTGGGGTAATTAAAGTTTATTCATATATTACTTCCCACTAATTTCATAATATTTAAACCCCAGAAAATACTCCCAGAACATTTTCTTCTGACAGTTCTAGTGTAATGTCATATTTTAATTTTACTACTTAACACACAAATCACAATATTGTTTGCATGGGACCCTATTTCCACTCCTTGTTATACAATGTCTCACTTTATACTCCCCCTGGGAAGACATGGGAGACATGTGACATATTAAATATGGTCCCTTAGTGTTTTATTGAAAAAAAACTAACAGCATGTACACATTAATAACCTTAAAACTAACCTTTCATAGCCTGGTATAGGTGAGCTTATATGAAAATTACAATAAAAGTTGTCCGATTCACTAGATGCCCTTTGTCTTCTTCTACTTTCGCATAATTTTGGTTCTTGGTACGTTCTGGTTTTAGTTTTTTTTAATATGCTCTGAAGCTGAGATTTTGGCAATGGATTATTGAGTATAGATTTTAAAGGCTGCTTTGCCATTGTAACTTCCAGCATTTCCTGATCAACTTTCTCTAGCAATTCTTCAACTTTTGGTAACCTGCTGTCATCTAGTTTATTATTTGACATTGTATTCACTAAAAGAGGTCTGGTGGGGCTTGATTTGTGAAATCTTGTTCTCCCTGGTTGGTAACTAAAAAAGAAGGAAGCATTTATTTACTTATATACTGTTTTGTTTTAACTATTGTATAGTTTAGGTTATGTTCTGTCCAAGACTATAACTCACCCATGATGCAAGTTACTCTCGTGAGCCATTATGTAGTCACCGTTATGAGATGCGGGCAGAGAACACTCGTGATGAAACCTATCGAACCGATGGTCGTGTCCGTTGTTTATAGTGAAGTAACTCTTGTTTGGCAGAGCGCGGTGATGGCGAGTATTAGTATCGGATGATCGGTGGAAATCACGCGTCACATCCTCGTATGGCGACCTATCAACGCCTTCGCTGCGGCAGCGCCGCCTCAGGACCCTGGCAGCCCCACGCCCCGACCACTCAAATACCGACCCTAACGGATCACACGCGTCAAACCCGGCCTCGTAGCTTGGGCACGTTCGCATGCCATCCATATCCGCGTCTAGTCGAGACGCATCATCAAAACTCCACATGGATCGTGCCACACCACAAATTTCACTATTACACTGCTAATTTAACACTTAAAATCTACGGGACCATGGACGTCCAGCTAAGGCGTCGTGAAGGCCAGACGACGACAGCTGACAGATCACCATTTAACAACTACAAAACAACGTGCCAGTTCTCCCGCCAAAATTGAAAAGAATTATATATTCTTTTTACAAATAAATATGAATTACTTTTTTAAAATTGTATCCCATACATACTATCACATTCAAAATGAATCTACACCGTTAATTTATTATACATGCTACTAGTAATGGCGTTCAATGTAAATATTTTTTAATAGATTATCGTAAACAACAATGAAAATTTAAACACTTAATTAATTTTTTAAAATCCATATTTACTTATCCGTGTCTTGTTAATAAACCGTTATTAAAATATATTAAAAATTGACATATTAAATGAAATTGATTATCGGTAACAAAATGTTCAGCGCGACGGCTACATGGCTGTTTTATAAAGGCATTGATCTATTTTTTCATAGCTCTATCTCGTGAGGTATCGCGGAGTGCATGACAGGGAGATCCGAACAAGTCGCTTTCTTGCCACTTTAGCGACTTTACATTTCATTTGTTTAGCCCTAAAATTGTACTATTTTTCATTCATTCAAACGATTCGCATATCATAATGTTGCTAGAATTTATAAATATTATCTTACTATAGCAAACAGTGTACTATTCTCAAAATTATTTAAATTATCAATTGTATATTAATCTTTATAATTAATATACAATTATTTTCTTTTAGTAAATACAAATTAACTTTTTATTATTCAGTATTCCAGTCAATAAAAAATGCGATATTTATATAAGTATTTTTTTATATTGTATTAATTCACCGTAGTTATATATCCCGTTATTTTAAAAAAAGGCAATTGTGACTCTTATTTATTATGTAGAGCCAAAAATATTGTTTTGTAGACCATATAGAATCGTAAATATTGTCCCAATTCATCCAATAAACTAAAAAATATTTGAATATGTTTTATTGTAACTTTAAAAATTATACATAAAATAGTGCTTTGTACGCTTTAGTTATTTGGAAGATAATTTAGCATTAAAATCCGAATGACTATGGAACTAAACATCGTTGTTCAAGATGTGGACATAGACGATATCTATTTTGCAGGAAGAGAAAGATGATGAAAAGGTGTCTTGAAAGAGAATCGGTATGGTTAATGTGTTTTTAGGATTCTAAAGAACTTTGAATTTTAGTGGTAGTTATTTACAATCATGGTAAAATAAACATACGTTTATTATGTGGGCAACACCATGAATTATCACCATTCCACAAATGTTTAACCATATATTTTAAATATTATTATAACATCGCTGTAATAAAAAGCTCTTATATATGAGACACGGTTCCTGTCATCGTACTGAAATAAATTATTAAACATCGAATAATGTTTTAAAGTAAAAATCAATAAATATATTTATATTTGACGATAGAGGGGTAAATAAAACTCATTTTACGAGAATCAGTATTCTTTTTACACAGTAATAAACTACCTCAACCTCGCAACTGACACTTATATACTTAAAATATTATACGAATCTGACTTCTTATCTAAATTATTATTTATATCAATAAAGATTTCTATTTGTGAGAATATTATAATTATATTTACGTTGTATAAAATGAATGCTACTTACTACAGCAAGTGCGTTCATAACTAAAAACTTGGAATTTTCTCTTATATCTATATCGACATTACACAAAAGTAATATAAATTCACGTCCTGGCACTGTTCGAGTTTCATCACCGATTCTCAAAAAGATAAAACCTTAAAATCAAATCTATACAATTCATAAAAAAACAAAGAATGACGAAAGTCGCTTGGCGTGGTTATATACAATTTAAAATTTCTCAAAATTAAAATTTATATTTATATTATTCTCAATTTAAAATTCATATTGTAATGTAACCAAGTAACATTATTTGTTATATAATTACATTCATAAATAAAATCCGAATATAATACAAATCAAAGATTCCACATTCAATATATACCTGTACATACAACAGCTCACATAAAATGCTTAAAATCTAAGTCATTGCATAAAAAAGATTTCTATAATAAGTCTATTTTCAATATTTTTACTGTCTGTTCACAGTCAGATATACAAAGTAGAAAAAATATACATTGTAACCATCTTTACAACCATAAGGAAACCATTTGTTGGTATCAACAATTCATTGAATGTCTTCTCCTAAACAAAGCCATGTAAGACTGTTGTGGGATCCTGTAGCCATCTGTTTTAGTTTAGTCAAAGCCACCAAATGATTGCGAAATAAAATCTGTAAATAAAAATAATTATTCATTTCATTTTTTTTCCATGTTTTATCCCATATTGCCATTTACTATAGGCAGATAGAGAGAGAGAGACACTGGAGGTCACAATGTCTTAATGCCTGTTTTTGGAAAAAGGTCTATTTTATTTTAATTAATTACAGAAGCATGTAGTTAGTGGAGGTGATTGCAAGACCTTAGCTGGTGAGCAGCGCGATGTTGATCTCCTTGACCATCTTGACGCGGTGTAGCATCTTAGCGAGCGCGGCGCGGCTGAGCGGCTGCGTGGAGTACCACACGGGCGAGTCGGGCACGCACGAGCGCTCAGGCTGCAGGTAGAACACGTCGTTGCGCGTGCGCACCGACTCCGGGCTGCAATGGGTTAGATATTATTATAACTTCACACTCAATTCAAGGCAACATTTCATTGGTCTGAAAGCTACAAATTAAAACCAGGCTGCTGCTTTCTGCTCTTCGCAGCCAGAGAGAATGGAGTCACTCTCCTCTGTTATCAATCCACAAATACATACCCTTAGAGATTAGTATCTTCGATACTGTGTTTTCGAAGGTCATTCTGTGTATCTCTTCAATTAAGTTGACTCCGCATATCCTATGGAGAGATCTAATCTCCACAGCATTCATTTTGCTTTTATAGTTCTGCCATGTTTCGCTGTCGTATAACAGCGTCGGTACCAACACTGCATTGTGTACGACCAAACGTGCAGCTGTGCTGACGTTTCGCCGTCTCATCAATGCAGCTAGGGCTCCGTTAATCCTGTTACCAGCAGTAATGCGCCTTTCCATATCCATCTCGTATCTTTCATGTGTACTAAACGTATTTCCAATATATACCACTTCATTCCCTTATTCTAATACCTTAACACTATTTCTCTCAAAAATCAGAATCATTGTCTTGCTCACAGTCTGGGTTAGATCATTATTTTGACACCCTTTTTTTACAGTGGTGACAAATGATTGTTACTTGCAGATAAAGTTAGACACATTCCATTTAAATCAAGTCCAAACTGTATCTTCTGAATAATATTTCTAGTATTGTACACAATTATATTTAATCTAAACTAAAAATATTAATTCCATACTTGTAATGTAGAACTTACCACTTAGAAATATAAAATTCGTATAACTTAACAGGACACCTAAGTGGATTCTCTTCGTTTTCTTGTTGCTCATATACTTTCTTTTTTCTTGAATTTGCTTCTACAACAAATACAAAAAAAAATATTGAATAAATAATAGAATATTTGACTTAATGTATTAAAGAAAGATTTACTAAAGACAAAATTAAGTTGTAACAAATGTATAAGAATTGTGATGTAGTTTGATAAGAACTTATGATTCAATTGGCTACAGGGTTCAGGCTTGGGCTCAGCTTACAACTCGCGGGCTGTATGTGCTTTACAAATTTAAAATTTTATTAGCTTACCTAAAGCCGACTGGGGAGGGTAGAACCTTAACAAAACATTCCTAGAACCAGGTATTTTGGCCTGACCCGGTTGATTCGGATTCCGTTTCCAATGTTTCATTATATGTGAAAACGATAGCTGCATATGCTCTTCAACTGTCTGAAAATAAATTGAAATTATAAATATATATAACAATATGTTTTTTTAAGTTATTTTGTATCAGAAAAAAATATGTTCTACAATGTTTTTCGTTAAAATGATATCATTCAAAACAAGAAATCACATAGGCTCTAAGTTATACCAAAATAAATAATATGTTATCTCGTTATATGTTTATTTAAAATTCAAATTTTGCTATTTCGTGAGGTGGGTACAGAAAACAAATTAATAAATTACTTTATTTAATTTTTTTTATACAAATATACTAAGTGATGGTGGCTAAAGTAATTTATATCTATGTGAGTACCACTTTTAAATAATAAATGTAAAATTTTGATAACATTGAAAACTTCAAATACAATTCAAAAATAATTTTATACTTACAACTAAATTAAAGTGTTTAGTATTAAAAAACATAAGCGTAGATAATAAAACGTGTGGCGAGTGCGCTCCTAACTGTTTACTTTCCCATAAATGCTCTTCTTCCACTCGCGTTACTATGTATTCTGCAAAAAAAAATATAATGATTTGGTATTAATTTAGGACCAATAATGGTTGTCTATTCCATTCTCTATTATAAATTGATATGATATTTCCATCAGAACTTAATTACATAAAAACGTTGTCCCACACAGTACTTGTACCACATGTACTCGTAGCAGGGTTAGCGGAGGGAAAATGAGGACCTAGTGTTAAGATTCTCCGATCTGTTTTAGACACTGGCGGTCCCCACTTTCTCACAAATTCTGGAGACATTGCTTATTAAATGGTGGAAGTAAACACCTTGATTTTACTAGTGTAATCTATGTTTAAGAAACGATTAGTATTTCTTAGAGTAAAAAAACGTAAAAAGTGTTGAATTAAAAATTACTTAATACTTACGTGAGTCATTATATAAAACTGAAAACTTTCTGGCTACCTCGTCCAAACAATCAGTGAATTTCTCATAGTAAGGGTCTGTAAATATATTGTCTATCCTACCATTCTCAAACAAATATTGTTGTATACCTGCAATGGAACAAAATTATTGAGAATTTAAATATTTTATATATTATACTAAAATATTTTGCATTTAATTAAAACCCAATTTTTTCTTGTTATATTTCAATAAAAAATCTGGGAAACTACAAACGATACACATGATTATTTATTTATATATAACGTAATTTCTCATTAATATACGTAAATAAAAACTTGTAATTACAAAAAAAATAGCATTATCACAACCAATCTTATCTATATCAACATTGACTACATATGTACAAATAGTCCTAGTAGTAATTTTTTAGAAAACGTATACAAATTGAAATGAACCTATTAGAATCTGTTAATTTTTTAAGCTTCATGCTGTATTCCGCACCTAGTAGAGTAGGCACAGGGAACCTGGGAATCTAGTGTTAAGACACCCCGTTCCCGTATTAGGACACATCTGATTGCCACTCCCAACCCCCTACAATTTTATACAAATTTTCTAAAAAGAAGTATTTTTCTTTCGCAAGTCAAGTCTAAAAATGTTAAAAATATAGACAAAATATTTTAAATGACATACCTAAAACCAAATAATAAATAGTATCCGGAGCGTATTCACTCCCATTGGGTTTCCGGACTTCCTTCACGAACAAACACAAGGAATAATTTAATTCGTCAGCCGTCAGTTGTAATATTTCCGATTTGAAGGGTTTCCGTCGTATTGAACTCTTTTCAATTTCTGCATTCTTCGTCATCACCCATTGTTTCCATGCGTTTACGCCAAAGGTATACTACAAACAAATATATAATTAGTCAGTTATTTTTCTAGTATTATATAAATATTATTATTATTCTATTCCATTTA
>FAPJ01000348.1:6815-17730 GCA_001485985.1 Heliconius ethilla aerotome | reverse complement strand
CGCAAGGGGGTCGCTAGTATATAAATATTTCTGCCTACTCTCTTACATACAGAATACAGAATGAAAAAGAAAATAATACCAACAAACTGTTTTTATAATCATAATAAAGTTGTAAAGAAAGTTGTAAACACACACACACACACACACACACACACACACACACACAGAGAGAAACCATTTTACCTTCCAATGTTTTCAAGATATGTGAAAAGACGACGACAAAATATATGTATATGCTCATATAAATTTATGAGTCCTATTTTTCTTTTTATATACATTTACTCCAAAATCGATACATAAATCCATTATTAATAGATTGGCATTTTTCTGAGTGGAGGCTTTCACGGTGAGCCGGTGTGTGACGGATAACTTGTGAATGCCGACGAATGTGAATGCCGAACTATATTTGCTTAATATAATTATAATTTAGGTTATATTCCATAATAGTATAATAATACAGCGAAGCCGATCGTGGTGCAGGATCACATGTGTGTGACAGTTGTGGGTTCTATTCCGACTCGAGCAAATGATATATTGATATAATGATATAATTCTGATTTTCCCGCTAAACTCGCGGTACTGAGGCAAAGCTCGATTGCTTTTTACTACTCAACACGCAATCCCTTAAAAAAATACCTAAAAGTGGGGAACGGAACTCCTAATGGAAGTAGAGTCTCTCAATACTAAGTTCTCAGGTTCCTTCTACCTACTCTGCCATATGCGGGATAAAAAAAAACCTAATCATAACCATAAAAAAACATATCTTTATAGTACAAAATTAAAGAACAATCAACACGCATTAAAACAAATGTTCTCTTTAAAAACAGATCAACTCAAATCACTTCTAATACAATTGTCGATAACTACATACCTTTACTTCGAAACTGCCGACCAGTTCACGTAGACCTGGCCCCTTCATACAATATCCTCTCGATCTTCCTTCTTGGCTACAAGAAGGGGGGGTGAGGAGGCCACTGTAGCTGGTGGTTCAAAACTACTTTCACCAGACTTCGCTTATTTTGCAACTGACCTTAATATGACTGTGTTGTTGCAAACGTCGCATTGGAACAATTATTAAATCTCTATACATTTTGTACTTATTGCGTGTAGAAATAATAGTGTAGAAGTAATACATAGAATAATACATATTGTTGAGGCCAGTCGTGGCGCAGGGGCTCAAAGGCGACAGGTTGTGGATTCGATTCCCACTCGAGAAAATGAGATATTTAATATTTTCATTTCTTCATTCTGGTGTCGAGACAAAGCGCGGCGTTGAGGTCTGATACTCAACACGCAATGCCTACAGAATGCGGCAGAAAATAGGAAGCAAGGTGCTTAACTCTTGGTTCCCTCTGTCTATTCTTCTGTGTGGCGCAGGGTGTGACTATAAACGCGAATATTTAGGTTCGCGTTCCACTTGTGAGAATGAATTATTTTTTATTTTTATTTTCACATTCTGATAACAACAAACGACAAAACACAGCGTTGAGCGCCACTCATCACGCATGTTTATCAAAATAGGTATGGGGAGTCTTAGTAATTGGGTCTCTCTATTTCCCCTGCTGTTTGCGGAACTCACTGTGAATCTATAAAAATGAATCACTACGACGCATACTTCCTTAGAAAGAGTGATTCATAGTTTTGCCCACCGATTTTATGAATGATCGAAACACTTTCTTTTTAAATAAAATATATGCATATTTTTAACATTACGAGTATACTGAACATAATTATGTTAATTAACGTGGTATTTGAACCCACTACATCAGAATCGTTGAAATATTAGGAATATTAATTTATTTAATAGTATAATTCTTAAGTATGATGAGTTATGAATTTGATTTCTTATTATTATTATTTAGTTTTTTTCGTGAATCCAAGCTATTTTTATAACAGCACGCTGTATCGAACGCAAAGAGAACTTAGTGCAAGGACTGAAACCTCGGTCTCCATTTTACACCAAATTCTGGGACTACTGAATGTTTGCCTCATTGCCAGAGCAATAAAATGAACATATTAAATGGTTCATTGCCTCCAGTGGGAATCGAATCCTAACTGTCACGATTACAGTCGCACCCTTAAGCCCTTGCACCACGATGGCCTCAATTTAATTTAACAAATACTACTATTGCCGTAATCTTTATAGTTACGGCTAGAACGTGTTTATAGCAATGATTGTTTATAGGTTCAATATCTAATTAAATGGATAGTTACGTTTATCCCATTACTTGATTTGAAATGATGAATGAATGGCGTTGAGTTTCGCCACTCAACATATAATGCCTCGAGAATATGACGGAAAATAGGGAGCGGAAGTACTAGGTTCCCAGGTTCTCTGTGTCTACCTTACTATGTGCAAAATACAGTGTAAATTTATAAAATTTATAAGTGTGGTGCTTGTATTTTTTTTATGAATAGTAATTTGTTAAATACATACTATATTATATGTATATTTATGTACATATATACCCATAGAAAAGAGTCCTTAGGATTCCAATGATGAAGAAGATTTAGAGAATGAAATGTTGTAACACTGTGTTCCCTTGTCTATTGCTCGGTTATACAGCGGGAAGCTAAAAAAACAATTGAAAGGTAGTTGAGAAAAGTTTGTCAAGAGATTATATTAATTAGTTGCGTTTAATAAATTATACATTAAACTTAAAAATATCTAATTACTAACCTTAATTAGTAAGTTTAGCGTAATTAACATGCTTATAAACTAATCATAATTTTAAAATAATTAGTTATAAGATTAATTTGGAAAAACCATGTTAATCCTTATTTTAAGTTTCACGCTTTATTCCACATATAGCAGGATATTCACAGAGAACATAGAGTCAGGACACTGTAGCACTTACAGTGAGAATGAACTGCGCCACGATAGCCTTATGGTTCTTCTATGAGATTCACATAGAAAATAAACATAGATATGTCCATTGTATTTATAATTGACAAGGTTATAAATATATTACTTCCAAATTTTGTGAAGATACTATTATTACAAGTTGGTTAAAGTTAATTTATAAGAGTGAGGCGTGTGACTACAAACGCGACAGGTAGTGAGTTCGATTTTCACTCGTGGAAATGAAATATTTAATATTTTCATTTCATTGCTTTGGAATCGAATCCAAGTCCACAACACCCAATGCCTCCTGAATACTGCAGAAAGTGGTAAACGAAAGCCTCTTAATGGGACTGTCTTAACACTATGTTCCCAGGTTCTCTCTGCCTACGTTGCTACGTGAGGGATACAGTGTGAATCTAAAAAAGATATTTAAATGAAGGGTCTAAATAATAAAGTTAGATAACTATAGCTATAGATACACGACACACGGATGTAATTTAGCCGAGCGGAAGTCACTTGATTTTGAAATTTTACACCAAATGCATTTCCCGCGTAACAACTTAATGAAAGTTGTATTATAACTTGTAAGTATAGGAAGGGAGCGATTAAAGTACCTATTTACTTTTACATTTTAACTCAATTCTGCTAATATTTTCGATATTTTTTTTACAGATTTACATTTTTTCTGACAAATTATGGTAACCAGATAGAATTTTGTTCATTGTAATGGGGCTCTAACCCCCAACCTTTGCGTTAACATCTCACCATGATAACCACTGTGCCGTTAGTTTAATAATATAAAATTTTTACTATAGAAAATATTGAGAAACTATTCCAATATTCGGCTCATTTTAATATATCGCTTTTGTTGGTAGACACAGCCCTTTATATTACCAGTCCAGGGAAACGAAGTAAAACTTAAAGATTATCATCAATATCAATCCTATCGCTTGACATATTTCTGGACTCGAATCTATTTTGAAGACAAAGTTATTTAAATACATATTTTTTTTATTACTGAACAGAAAGTCCAGCATCTAGTGATGTACCTTTATAATAGCCTATTTATATTTTTTAAAGGAGAAACAAAGTAAGATTAATATAAATAAAAATAGCTAAAGTAAAAATCCATCTCTACCCACGTTCTATTTGCTATAACAAGACATCCATTAAATCGATTCGCCATATTTTTATACATTATATTCACATATAAGTAATCTAAGACTACAAAATGAGTGATACTAATACAATATTACTCATTTTGTATTATGGATATTTCTATATTTAGACAAATTCGAGGGCAACACCTAGTTTACAATATTCGCTCGGGCTGGCCTCAAATGAACCGGTTTATAATGTCGTATCGGCGGTCGGTAGTGACCAGATGTTTAGTAATTTAATAAATATCAGATTGTAAAATATAACTTCACGCTGTATCCCGCATATAAGAGGGAAAGCAGAGGGAAATTAGTGTTAAGACACTCCGTTCTACTTTCTGCCGAATTTTTCAAGGCATTCAATTTTGTGGCAAAACGAAACGCCGGATTTTTGCCTTGTTGTCAGCCTTTTGCTTATTTATTATTTTTTTTAATTTGTTATTTATTTTATTGTTATGTTGTTTTTGTTATTTACAAAATTAGTTGTCGACTCTAATAAGTTATCTCTAATAAATATTATCCTGACTGGGAATAGAACTTACATTCATCGCGATACTGTGCCACAATGGCTTCTATTATTTCCATACATAATAATACATAAATGTCATACAACTTTCTCTCAATATAATTAAATTGTTTCGTAATGTATGTACTCGATGCAATTATTACAATCGGCTTGATACAAATCGTTCAATTTATTTTAAATATTGGATTGTAATTAAAGTTTTTTTTACGATAGAATATTAATCGTAAAAAAAATGTTATAATATTAATTAATGAAGTGAATTTCGATTTAAAAGTAAAAAAACTAAATTATTAATAAATATACATACATACGTATTACGAAAATATTTTGTTTTCATTAGAGAAAGTGCTTTTTCTATAAGTATGTATGCCAGTTGCTGCATTGCATTAATCCTTTGATGTTATCAATGTACACTACACACGTATTGTGTGTTAAAAAAATATTATAATTGTACTCTATATACATATGTACAAAAGCAACTCATTCATTCATTGAACTCATTATACTAGGACAGAGAGAACGTAGTGTCAAGATACTTTGTTTTCTACTTCTTCCTGAATTTGCGCTTTGTCTTTCTAGAGGGGAGAAATGAAAATAATTCTTTCCTTCAAGTTGAGTTCGAAGTCGCAATCACTTTTAAAATCAATCGCTGTTCCACTGAACCACAATGACCTCACAGTACCAATTGTGATAAGTATAAAAATGAGGAAGTGGATAATAATGTAGTGACCGACAGAGCGAGTCTTACAACCCTCTCGATCACACACACGGCGACATTCATGCGGGGTGAAAGGAAACGTGCGTAAAAATTTTAAGTTTAACAAAAACTTTACGAGTTTCATGTGTTGAATAGTCTTGATACTTTGTTTATGTATATTTGTACTTTATGTCAATAATTATTAGAAAAAAATAAAGAAAAATTGACAAAATAATAAGAACAATATTAACATTTAATTTTAATATTGAAACTGAAACTGCTCATATACTAAAGTAAAACAAATAATTTGCTTATAGCTTACATGATACAGAATTATATAAACACTACCGCAAATTCTTGTTCAAAACATTTATTAAAGTAAGTTCTTTAAAATTCATAAAGTGTAAGTGGCTTTAATATAAGTCTAAAGTATTCAAACATTTTCAACCCACAGTGAACAAGACTTAAAGTTTTGGAGATATATAACTCGAAGGACTTTAAAAGTTTAAAATTAAATTTATTCACTTAAGATTTATGTAAATACTAAATTTCAGCAGACTAAATTGTTAAATAATACAGTTTCCTTGAAAATTTAAAAACCATCAATGTGAATTATTAAATTTAAAAACATACATACAAAAGCTCTTGAAAAAAGTTTAATTTGAAATAAATTTCTCGTTAAAGTTCCAGATTCATTTACATGCGATAATTAAAATGTAATAATTTTTTCTTTTGTTGTAAATTCATAACCAAAAATCACTTTCATTTTTATAATATTAGCATTCATAGCAAAGTATCAAGACAGTTAGGTTCGGTGCGCCGGCGCACGTCCATAGAATCGGTAAATCGTATCGCACTTTCGGTCCAGTCCACAACCGTCTTTCTAACGCGCCAGACGACAGGACAGACATGTTATATATAGATTTAAGTTATTATATATGAAGTGAACTGTTCTTTCGTGATCTGTGTAGTCAATTTTTAGTGGTTGTGCTGTATTTTGTGTTGTCAGGATATAAATATGGTAAGCTTTTTTATATTTTTGTGGAATAATAACAAAATTAAAAGTAATATTAAATTAATTTAGGATATTTTAATAATATTAAAATATTTATAATAATATTATAATATTTAATAACAAGTAATCGAAAAAACTAAATGGTAAAAAAACAAGTTTCACTTTTTTATAAAATTCTTGGCCTTGTAATTTTAATGCCAAGCGAATATTTTTAAATTGGACAACGCATTAAAATGTCCATATGGTTAAACATTACTGTTGTAATAATATTAATTATAATTATATTATAACGACATACTTCAAAATGAATGATAGTTTTTTGTTTATCGTTATTTAATTATGTTTCAAATTAATGAAAACAGATAAAATCTAACTTTCTATATTAATAAATAAGTTAGTATCGAAAAGCATCGATAAAAATAATATAAAAAAATTAACAAAATTAACTATTCAACTAAAAGAAGCAAAGACTAGGTTTAAATAATATGTGAAGTTGATATGATTCTTTGTCGCGCGTTGATGTCTTTTCTTCGCGCGTTATGTACGTATGTATATGCATGGTTACTATATTTACCATAATTCATTAATTCTTGGTGATATTAAAAACTCGAAAACTGTTATTTACGTAGCAAATAGCGTACAATGGCTCAAACATAGTTTCACTAAGAGAAAGTGCTGTAGAAATCGCGACAGTGTCTTTATGCTAATTTATTCCGTATTGTGTGTGTATAACGATCGTTTTTGCTTATACTAATAGAGAAAAGACTCAGTTAATGTATTGTTATTGTTTTAACACAACCTTTTGATTGTATTTTTTAAAGTATTTTTTATAAATGTTACATTCAAAGAGAATTAGTTATGATATTATGAAAATGAGTTTTACGTTTAAATAGAGTTTTGTGGATAAAAGGAGAAATTTATTGATAAACCACTTTATTTTTTATTTTTTGAATTGTTATATTCAGTTGCTTATTTTAAGTTTGCTGTGTCACCTTGATATTTAGTATAAACAACGCATAAGGAACATTATTTATACAATTTTAATATTAATATAGCTTATGTTAAGTCTAAATTTTATGCTTACATACTAATTTGTAAATAAATTATCTTTTATAATAGAGGGTTATTAGAATTGAATAAAATTGTTTGTATAAATGTTTTATATGAATACTATTCTTACCAATAACACATCCGCTACAAGTGCAGAAAAGTTATCAAAAAATCAATTCACTTCGAACCATTTCCCGAAAAAAGTCCCGCTAAGTTCAAATTTTTATACCTTTTCTAAACTAATCTTCTATTCTGAAATAATTTATGCTCATACTGTAATAAACAATAAATATTTGAAGATAAATAAAAACCACAAAACAAAAATAAAAAGAACTAACAATTTCTGTTGAAAACATTTAGCAGAGACCACCCACAGTGTATCGAAAAATGAAACAATAAAAATTCTATGATATATCGTGTATCGCATTCGTGACCAAATTGTTTATGGCAATATACGAAATGTGTTACAGTAGTTTGAAACTATTAGCCATTGATTCTACTATTATTATGGCATATAATAATCAATAATATAATAAATGAGGGTATCATAGCGCAATGGGCGACGTCTGCCTGTAATAGCGACGGTTGTGAGTTCGACTTATATTCAAGGAAATTCATTGTTTCTATTTCCATGCTTTGGCAAGGCAAAACGCGGAGTTAAATTATACTTATTTTAAAGGTAAAAGCATCGTTGCTCTGATATTCATCGATTTAGTTTTATTTACTTAATAAAGAGGTCTTATTTGCAAATATTTTACATACTGACAAACGACCCAACACCCGTGACGTTATGTTAGTATATATTACCAATGTTATGTTTTTCTTATTTTCACATAACTAGAAGGATAAATATTACGAATTTAGTGTTATATCTCTTCGTTTTTTTACTTGATACTTGCTTAACTATACTCTCTAGACACACATGAAAATATTTTATTTTCTTACACCAATGATAAAAATATTAAGGAAATTATAAGAAGACTTTCAACTTTATAACATTGGCCACACATCTACTATACCACAATGATCTTATAATTTATTTTAAATTGTTTGTTTAAAAATAATGATGTCATCAAATTGGCAATATACTGTTATATTTTAAATGTATTTAATTAAAATATAACAGTATATTTATTTAAAATTTTTTAACTCTATGTCTATTTAACGACTGATTGCGGTTTATAGCGGTTTGTATAAATCTATTTGTGGTTTATTTCGTACATATAACTTACAATGGACTTTTATAAATATATCACAATAAAAAATACCAAAAAGGCTGCTTTATGCATTTCAAATTGAATTTTATTTTTAAAAATCACTAATTATCGCCTACATACAATGTTTGCATGGATTGTATAACGTATTTATTTAAATTCTTTTTTTCTGTTTATATGTAGAGAGTTCTTTTAGGTTTGACTTAAAAAATATATTTTAATTTTGTACCTACTAGTCATTCAATAATAGTCCTTTTGACTGTTATTAATTTGCTATTTAACTATAAACGAATCAAAATATGCTCAATAATTATAAAAAATAACTAATTTATTTCCATATTTGAATAATCTTCAACTCTACATGACCTATTTACCAATTATTTTCTAGAAATAACCTCAATTATAAAATTTAGAACTATTTTTTGTTCAGATGCTGACCTTAACCGAATTACATTTTAACAAGCTCCGTTTTGAGATTACGAAATAATTTCCGTTGTTTCGCATACATATATGTATGTAAATTACTTTTCTAAACCTTACTTGTTCACCTTAATTAATCTTTTATATATACATAACGACCCTTAGCGGCTTATCCGTAATTTACAACTAACTATTATGCTTATTATATACCAAAATTTTAAATTTGTTAAGAAAATCTGTACTCCTCACAAATATTATAAAACTATAGAGTTTATAGAGAGTGTAGAATTTGAGAGTTTGTTAGGTTGGAAGAACATTTGAGTTGAAAATAATATTGTTTTCTATGTATACTAGTAATAATAGTTCTGAGGTTAAAAAAATCTTGTGAAGTTGAATAATTGTCTCAGATACGAACAGGGATTTCAACGAATGTATGTGAAAGAATGTGCCTAACCTAAATGTGTTGGACATGAAAAGATCCGGGTTCAAAGAAATAATGTAGAATCATTTTATAAAACAAATTTCAAACTCTTGATCATTAAATTAAATATACAACCTTAAATCACGAACACCAAAACTCTATTGCGTGTTAAGTGGCGTAACTCAACGTCGTATGCTAGGGCAGCAAAGAAAATAAAGAAAAATAATACATTCCCCCTCATGAGAATCAAACCCATAATCTTCATTTTCACGGACGCTGTGGCGCAGCTGTACAACTAGCTTTAAATTCAAGATTAATCATCCCAAGATAAACACCATTAAGGTTAACTGGAACAGCAGTTACGCGTTATTGAAATAGTTTAGTGAACATTGCCGTTAGCATCCAGGTACTATCTCGTACAACGGTACTTCTATCATTAAATATATCCTAGATTTTCTAACTTATATACGAGTACTAGGTTAGGTATTCTAATTATTTTAAGCATTTTCTTTTATATAAAGAGATTTGAACTAGTGTTGTAACCTTTGTGTGTAAAGTCAGTGATGTTAGTCCGTCAGTATAACGCATCTAATCTAATCGTTTTTTTAATATAAACAAAATTGCATTTACGTGTGTTTTCTTAAAATATTTTTTCTTGATCATTCTCTTTAGTATTTTTGTTATTATTTTTAACATATTTTTATTTTATGAAATATACTTTTTTCGTCAGTGTAAGTCATAATACAAAAGAGTAAAGCGAAGTAAAGAAATGAAAGGCGGAAGAGCGAAGCGAATCAGGGTACAAGCCCTAGTATAGTTTGTCACAAAAAGAGTGTAAGAGAGTTACACGACAATAGATTCGCTCTTATTGCTTTTTTAGAAAAGAGAAAATAAATTAAGTGAAAACATATTATATACCTACGTGTTATTAACACAAGAAACTTTCGATCGCAAGGCCAATTTTCAATACTAATTATATTGAAAAAAAATCCATTCGATTCGATATCTTGGGTCGATAGATTTCGCGTGTGAAATATAATTTACTTTAATTATTACTAATGATGATTGTTGCGTACGCGTGTACGAAAAATTTGACCTAGTCTTGGATGATTATTATGTAATACTTAAAAATGTTAAATTTTTACATTTTAGGCTTACTAAAGTTTACCTAATTTACTTAAATTTGAAAAAAAAATATGTCTTTATAATTCTTATATACCGTAATACCGTGAATGAGGAAGCAAGCTTTTCACATTAGAAAGCTAAAGTGCGGTGCAAGTGGCGCCAGTCGTGACTGCCTGCTCTGTTGAAGCCAACGATAGAGGGAACCTAATATAATAACGCCCCGTTCCCCACTACTTCCCCACACACGTAGTGAGTGGCGGAACTCAACGCCGTGCTTTGCCTCGACACCAGAGCGAAGAAAATAAAAGTATATATTTAAAAAAATATTACATTTCTTCGGCTAGGGATCGAACCCACAATCGTCAGGTTACAGTCACTCCCTTGTGCCCTATGCCTACGCCACGACGGCCTCAATTTAATTTAATATTAAAGTTAATAGTTTAAT
>FAPJ01000345.1:14965-25853 GCA_001485985.1 Heliconius ethilla aerotome | reverse complement strand
AAAAAAAAATAAAAAATAAAACAGACACAAAATGTTAAGGTAAGTTTAAAAATTTAAATAAATGTCCCGAATACGATATTCGATCATTTTACAATATGACGAAACTTCAATGACCAAATGAAACGTTGACAAGAATCAGCTGGTTATTTCATGAAATAATGTTGAGAAAGTTTGGTCTCCTCACACGGCTAGTGAAACAATATTAAGGAAACCAACGTTGCAAAAGTCTTGCAAAAGCAGGAAAGTGAAAATAAATTAAATATTTCGCCAAGTGGGAATCGAACCCATAACCATCATGCTTACTTACTTACAGTCGGACAATGACAATGAAATCTTAGTACCTAATATGAATAGTGAATATCGTATATAAAAAATATTATATTAACTTGTAATACGGGTGAAAGTGTCAGCGAACCGTTAACGGAAACAGTATATATTTCAAAAAATATTTCAAACCCATACTTAAAGAAATTAATCAAGATACCTCAACAGTTTAGAGGTAGGATGTTTTTTCATTTTTTTTACATTTTTTATCCATACCTGTATTTCGTGTGACGTAATTACGCATAGATACCAATAACATAAACACTTACTACTACAAAAATACTACTAAAGGTTAAACAACTTTGAACTTTATCGCCAATACCTACGACTCGATTTCGGAATGACGCGTGTGCGGCGGCGTTTGATAGGTTTATGTGTACGTGCGTCGTCTTTACCAATGGCGTTTCATTTTCGTTCATACAATGACAAATAACATTTTATTACCTAATAGAAGTAATAATCTGTTTGAAAAGAAATTATATTATTTATGGATTTATTGATTTTTAAATATGCACAGAAGATTATTATGCTTTTACATTTTACATATCCGTTTTAAATGAAATAGTTTTTAATGATTTTTTTTTAAATAAACATTTGCTTTGAACCAATAAATATCGCCTTAAATTATATGTAGTTCAACAACCATACAAAGTGCTTATTAAGATTTATAATAAATATTCACTTAGTATCAATATAATATCCTAAATTATTAATCATTAATATTTTCTTTGGAAACCGTCCAAGCGCTCTGATTTTTAAATTTTTAAAGCTTCTTCTCTCGCCGCATCTCGAGTAAACAGAGGTAACTTAGTGTAAAAAAAACCACTCCGTTCTCCACGCACCAATCACACTTTGAGAAATTGTTTTTCGAGAAGCGGTACTCACTGCCCTCTTTGTCTATTTACCAGATCGAGGAAATAATTCATTGCAAAGAGAGGGAATGTAACCCACAATTATCACGCTTACGGTCAGACGATGTGCCGCTGCGTCACGACGGTCTCGCTTAATATTTAGTTATATAGTGTTTTCAACTTTGTTACAGACAACAACAGCCATACATGGGTGGTGCGGGCGCAACAGCAGCGGGTCCGGTTATGTATCACCCCACACTAGTCTTCCAGCACCCTATGGGTATCCCACAGACTTACCAGCAGCCCAGATCTAGTACACCTGGGTAAATTACTATTTCTACATATTTTTAAAATTAACATTTTAAAATTTTAGGTGTGTAAAATGTAAATAGAGTAAAACAGATTTCATTCATCGTATTGTGATATAATTTTCTTCTTTACATCAGTTGCCTCTGTTTAATAATTTTAAGATTCATAATATATGTATATACAATTATGCATATATATATAAGAACTATTTTTTCATTTTCATCATAAAAGTGCATACAAATTTGAAATTTTGTTTTACCAATTTTACGAAAAACAAAAAAATCATCAAAAGCACTTGCTTTGATATTTTTTTTTGTTTTTCGTATAATTGAACTTAATTCAAGAAAATAAGTTTTTTTTTAATTAAGTTTAATTATTGAAATATTACCATATTTTGATTAGGTAATGTGACATCACATATATTTACAATTTCATACCTGTTGAAGAGCCTGTATTATTAGACTGAATATATTTAAAACATTACATTACATTAAAACAGCAGTTCCGAAATTATGTATGTACAATATATCTTGAAAGGTGATGTGGGGATTTATATAGGAACAAACAAACATATAAAATTTTATAAATCAATAACATTTTTTCTTAATATATATTCCATGTATGTGTCCAATAGTTTCAGTTTATTAATGTACTATACTATGTAACACACATAGTATGGTACAATTCAAAATTTATCAAAATAGTAAAAAAAGGCCCAAAATATTTAAATTCATATATTCTGTTGCTATTTCGATATTAAAACAGAGATATATGTGTGTGTGTGTTGTGTTTGTATCTGTGCTACAGTCTGTTTTGTTATACTGAATATAAACATACATAATGGTTCAGTACAGATAGTATTTAGGTAAAAAAAACTATAACTATGAATCATATTTTATTAGAAAACATATAAAAATTTGAACAAAGCAATAGTAGTTTTTGTAATGCATGCAATACATCTTATACAATTGTCACAAATTATTTTAGTATTTCTGTAGGGAGATTTTTATAAATATTTACTATTCAAAGATAAATTATTGCTTAGAATTATGATTTGGTGAGACAGAACTCTGTTAAATATTTATAAATTTTTAATTGTTATTCCACATTTAGGAAAGAATATAAATCAATTGTGCTTCATACTTGCATTCAGATTTTAATTCTGACAAACTAGTGTTGGTGCAAGGGCAAGCTAGTCATTATAATAACCTAGCGATTAATGTTTGAATTCCTACTGTATTGTAATATTCTTTTACACGCTTACATTTTGGTGCTGCCAACAGGAAATCACAATTTATGGACCACGGGTGACGCAATTTACTCTTGCACTATTTAATATTTCATTTTTAAATGCTAACTATATAATAATATATATATATATATATACAATTTTTTTCAAAATATAATTAAAAATATTTTTTTTAATGCAGGTTTTATCCATATATGGCGCCGTATATTAGTTACACCACTCCTACAGGTCACACCTCACCCTGTAAGTAGTAGTAATATTTTATACATATATAAAGCGTTGCATAGTGCCTGTGGGGCTATGACCCACATATAATCCCAATATTTTACAGTTAATGACTATTTAATCACAGTTTTATAAACTTTGGTACTAATATTGTGTGATTTACATATATTTTAGACAAATATAGATATATTTGTATATACCATTATGATCCAGGCATTATATTGATGATAACATTTTTTTTTAGATAAGGATTGATAATTGAATAACAGAATTATTTCTCATATTAAATAATAAAGTATACTAAGCAAGTAAATATATCTGTTTGTCTAACAATATTTTTGATTGACTGTTAACATGTTGATTGTGGATGTGTGTTATCTGCTCTTGCAATTGAAGTATTTTTTTAATTTCCTGCTCTGGTTTAACATAGTTGTAAGCCCAATTTAAGTTACAGAAAAAATAACACTGTTAAAGTTAATGATTTCGGAAATGTTGAAAAAAGATCTTTATTGTTGTTACAGTCAGCGTCTAGTGTTAGATTAAAATATATTAAAATAAAAACTACGTTCTCTTATCGAGTTTTTTCAATTTATGCGGGAAACAGCGAAAATCTTTCACAATTTTTGTACAGATAAACCAGAATGTGCTTGCCAAATGACAGTTATTAGTTAAGTTCGGTTATACTACTACTATAAAATAATCACAGTATTAATTAATTAATTCGTAAATTTTTATAACATATATTTTTAAAGATTTACTTAATTTTAAATTATAGAATGTTTATAATACATCTCACAATTTTTGAATAAATGTGACAAAATTATAATAGATATTTTAATTTTAAATAGAAAACTATGTTACATTTTGAATTTTAATGGTAGGTGGTTAAACTTTGTTTTTATTTATGACAATGCATTGGAAACTCTTACGGTACGTTTCGCCCAACAGATTACTACCAGTCGAACGGTCAGCAAATAGGCGGTGGCAGTGTGGGGGGCACCGGCCGCGGCAGTTCGGGGGCGCTGGTACCGCAACAGCCCGCCGCGCCGGCCGCCCCCAACGCCCTGCCGCACCAGCCGCAACAGTCGCACTTACATCCACCTATAGCTGGTAAGCTATCATATGTTAATAACCTCACGTTAATTTACCTTTTAAGGACAAAAGGAAGCCTTATAAGATCACTTGGTTGTCCGTCTGTCTGTCTCCCTGTCTGTCAAGAGCTTTTATCCCAGGAACGCTTGGAGATATAGAGCTGGAATTCAAATCTACGGTCCCTTGAATACCTGAATCTAAATTGTATTTCTGCATTTACTTAAAAAAAGATATGGCCGGTTATATGGCAAATAACGCGTATTTCGTCACTATGAAGGGAATCAAGATTAATAGGGTACTTCTTATTAATCTAGAATTATGAAATTTGGCAGCTAGCATCTACGGTAGTACTAGTTCAGGGAAAAATCTGAAAACTACACATTATACGTGGTTGAATCTTTAGTATAATAGCTTTAAAAGGGTATTAAAGCCGCTAGTTGAAGTGAAGTATCAAATGAAAGATATTTATTAGGTAATATTTTTTTTACTCTTCCCCGTCCGTGTCACAATTAATTACAAATTAATAACAGCCACCCTTCCCCCATCTAAGAATATGAGGTGTGTGAAAATATATAAATATTTTGCAATTTTTCATCTAGAAATTATTAAACGCAAAAATGTGTTAATATTATATTTTAAAATGTATTGAGGTTCCCATCCTACAACTTATCACACAATGTCTCCCACTTCATCGTCCCTGTACATAACTACATTTATGGATGACCTATGGATGACGACCTCTAAGAGAAATTGAGAAATGTTGTAGTCCATTTAATCATGCTTATATCAGCTTCAAATGTATTTATAGATCAATATTTAATTTCGCATTGTTATTTGCTCGTGTTCGAATCCGATTATAACACAATATTTACATAGTAACTTGATGTCTGTATCAGAACGACCAGAGCGACACAATACTTTTAATTGTTTTTTAGCTTTTTAAATTATTTAACAAAGTTTTTTTTAAATAACACTACTAACATTTTTTATTTATTTTCAGGTATAAGACAAACTCCCCCTCCAAAACGTACTTCCCACAGATTAGCTATTATTAATCCTTTAACTAGTAAGTAAATAAAATTCAAATTTGGAATATAAAAAAATATAAAAAAAAGTAATGTATTATCACATTACTTTTTTTTATATTGTAAAAATAAACCTCACATATATTTAGTAAATCTAAAACAAAAATTGGTTTTGTTTGTTTCAGAACAAGATATATTCTCGGAAATTAATTCTAGTGATAGTCAAAATGTTAGTGGTGAATCTAGTGAACGACAGACACCTCAACCGGTATGTATAATAATAATAAAGCCTTTTATTTCCAACTTAAAGAACAAATTTAGTTAGTAAAAAATTGTTAGCAACACAAATACTTTAAAGCTAATTGGGTAGTAAAGCTAGTTTTATTATTGTTTTGCATTATTTTATTGGACCCCTCTTTGGGCGTAGGCCTCCTCCAGCTTGTCCCATTCTTTCCTTTTTCCTGCCTTGAGCAGCCAGTCCTTGCCTGCAATATCTACAATATCATCTCTCCATCTCCTGTATGGCCTACCAGGATTTCTTTTGCCAGTAGGATCTTTTCACCTAGTTGCCCGGAGCGTCCGTCGATCGTCTTTATATCCACTTTAGTTTAAGAGCCATGGTAAGTGCGGTCTAAGCATATTGAGAGCTGTTGTTCACTTCTGACCACAGGGTCAGAGGGGAACAATACATTGTTTAAAGTTTCCTAATTTGTGATTATTGCGGGATTATTGGTCATTATAAAGTCTATTTCGTTCCTTGTACCTTGATCAGGTGATATCCACGTCCTTTTTTTATTTGGTCTTTTCTTGAAGAAAGTATTCATTATCTTTAAATTATAATCTGTTATTTTTACTCCTCGTTCATTGCGTTCCCCGTAGCCGTAATGGCCCATGACAAGGTTTTCTTCTTTCTTTGGGTGTCCTATTTTTGCATTGAAATCGCCCATGACTATTATCTTATCATCTGCCAAGTCGTGTGCTTCTTTTATGTCGTTGTAGTATTTCTGGACTTCTTCTTCACTTGATCTGATCTGGCTTTTCAATAATAAGTTGCAAAAGTGCTACTCTCTCCGAGATTCGTATAAAATTTTTAATCAGTTTTTTTACTTTCTTTTTAATGAAGAATCCCACACCGTAGCAGATGTAGTTTTCATATTCCTCAATATTGCAGAAGATTGGGCTGTAATATTGAGCAACTGGTATGTATATTGTTTTAAAATAAATGTGCTCATAACAAGGCAAATATTTTGAATAAAACAGTGTTTCTAGATTTAAATATTTTCTGTACTTACTTAGTTATTTATATTATAATTTATATATAAATATATTTTGTCCAGGAACCAGTAAGTAGTGCCGTTGAGGAGTTTACGAGAAGAGTAAGCGAAGTTGCCAATCAACCATCTGCGAGTGAAAGTGCTAAACTGAACTTTGTTTCTAAGAATGTAGAAGTGCCTGCTACGACTGCATGCTCCAACAATCAACCTCATTCAAATGCAATAAGTACTATTAATAATAATATAGTAAAGTCTGAAATATTAAATGATAACGAAAGTAAAAATTTAGGAAGTGAAATAATAGAATCCAACGAAACGCCGGTAGTGTCTGCTATATCGGACAGTCCTATTGTAGTGCCTAAAATGCCTATCAATGTTAAGCAAATTCAGAAAAATATGGATCTAATACAGCCTTTAGCCGTAGATAATAAGAATTTACAAAATAATAAGCAACCAAAACAAAACAAAAACAAACCAGTTGTGCCTCAAGACGAAATAGAAAAGCAATCAGATAATTCGAATTCTATAGTTCCTCAAACAGTACACATTGAAGCGAGTGTCACGCCAGAATCGATACAATCTTCTGCGACACTGGCGTCGCCCCTTACTGTATCGATGTGTTCGTCTTCACTCACGTCCATAGGTCATAACCAGTCCGAGTCCACCCCTGCCAACTCAACCTCTGTTAACTCCCCCGCGCCTTCTCCTGCTCCCGCTCCTGCCCCCGATCCCGCCTCCGCTCCCGCCTCTGCCCCAACAACGACCCCCGCGCCACAGCCCCAGCGTATAAGGGAACCTAGAGACAGAATGAGATCAGAAGATAAGGAAAAAGTTATTACCAAAGCAAATTCAACGGAGAACGTGCCTCAACCTAATGGACCAACATCATTTGGTGAGTACATTATTTTCTCTACTGCACATAATACAACAAAAGACATTATGAAATTTAATAAAAAAAATCAAATTATAAATAAAATACATCAAGGCAAAGCTAGTTGTGGATACAAGGAGCGTTAGAATGTGTATGGACCAGCATTGGGGAAATCTATAAGGGTGGAAGCAGGGAAGGGTTGTCTGTCGGGCTGAGTAGATACCGTTTTAAACTTCGTTGACCGCGTATGTCACATCCGGTGGACATCTATGTGATCTAGCTCTAGACTGATGACTGTCACCAGGTTTGGGCTGATTAGTGCATTTGGAAGAGGTTTTTATTAATTATTTCTCAATTTTTTTTCGTTTTATTGGAAAAAAGGTAATATGAACACAAATTTGCTTTATTAGCTGTTGAATGAATAGTCTAGCTTCTTTATTAAATAATTTCATTGAACTACAGGCCTATATGACCAGCCTCTTGATGAAACAGCTAGACAAATGACTTGGACCTACATTTATTACCTGGCCTGATTATTTAAACTTAGAAATAATGACAAAAGTGAATGAGTAATATTTTTTTGATAGTAAATAACGCTTGTGAGGTGGCCGTTAATAGCCGCGATTTGCGTGTTTTACTAATGCGGTTATTATCGTACAATTTTTTTCTTGTATAACTTTGGGAAAATCTCCAAAGGACAAAGACTATCGGTTAGGTATGTTTAAAACTATTGAATCTGTGTGTGATTACTACCACACATTTTTTGTATTATTGTTAGACAATCATATTACATTATATGTTTTAATTGTATAGTAATAATGAATGTCTGTTTTATATTTAAAAATGTAAAATTGATTCACTAATTTAATAAAAGTATATCATGAATGTCTGCGATGAATGCCTCTTGTAAAAGACGGGCCACACCACCACAATAAACTGATAAAAATATCACTTCACTGTAATAGAGGTTTTATGATTTATCTAAGCGGTTCCGATTGAATTTCAACTTGTAAATTTTTTTTTATACTCAGTTTAATAATTATTATTTGAAACACGTTCGTACTTAAGCATCAAGTAATGTATTTTTCTACTAAATAAATACTATGAAGTTATTAATTTAACCTAAAAATAATGTAATCAATTTTAATTTTCAGTTCAGTTCTTTATATGTTTCTTTATCTTTATATAATTTGAATTTTTACTATATTCTGCGCTACGATACTTCAAAATTTTTTCAACATAACTACTTACGGCAACACTGATAAATCCATAGATAAACTGTATGGATACTTTTCTACATTAATTTTAATATGAAAACAGTACATAAAAAGTAAAATGCTAATATACACATAATTATATATTAAAGAAGTTATACTATATTTCTATTTTATATATAACTATATTTCTATTCTATATATTTTTCTTTTTTGAACATAAAATTGTCGTAGTACGAAAAGTTAAAAATATGGTCTATGTATGAGAATCTTAAACAGAATAAATGTAGAATATTGTATCTTGTAAAATAATATTTTTTATTTATTTAACAGCTAGTTAAACTGTAAATTAAAATATGTACGAATTAATTGAAATTACATTAAAAAAATATAGTCGATTCGGTACTTGCGCACAACACTAGTTGCATTATGTCGCCTGTCCGCATGGAACGATCCAACATGGCGGCTTTTACTTCACAGTCACTCTGAGCATGGCTGCGGTTTAAATAGTTTTTCTTTACCTTTTTTTACAACTTAATGAACTTTTAGGATTTTTAGATTAATTTTTATGTAAGTTTTTAAAAATAAGTAAAGTGACTATCACTTTCACAATCACAGTGAAACAAGTGCTAAAATTCATTCTAGATCCTTAAGTGACCTTTTGAATAGACTTTCTTTTACCATATTGCTGCGTCGACGTAACTATCTGGGACTTTCGGAGTTTTGTTCTAAATTTACGGATTTGCAACCTGTGATATAATCAAGCTATCAGTGCCACATATTTTTTATTTAGTGTAATAATCGCAGGTACAGTGTAGATAGAACTCCCACGTGGAAATACCTCACGTCTCTATTTATAGATTTCGATCTTGGTTCATAAAAAGTTATAGGTGACATTAAAAATGTAGAAAAAGTCATAATATATATCAAGATCCATAATAATTAGCATGTTATAAATCTTTTGCTATTAATATAGCTGCACTTTGCGTTCGATACTGTGAGTTTATAGATGGAACAGCCATTTTGCATATTATAATAATTTCATATAATGCACTTAAATACGTAATAAATTTAGTTACCTAATTAATTAAATAGAGTTTAAATCAATATCTTTATACGTAGCCTTTTTAATTGATAACGTTTCTACCTCCGAAATATGTAAATTTCGATCTCGTACTATGAGACTTGTATAAATGTATATGTATGAATACATTACAATTGCTGGTGACAGTGATACTTACAATATGTATTTAGAACAGTGCATTATGTGTTATAACTGCTGTTTTCTCAAGTTTATCAATAAATAGTAAATTTAAGCAAGAACATAAAAAGTGAAAGTGAATGCTTAACCATAAATAAAAAAATATACTAGTCACATTTACTAAGTTTGATTTTATCTCTCATACTGATATTTATTTAAAGAGTTTACATAATTTACTAATTGCTTTTTTAAGATATTACAGTTTGTTTACACATAAGAATATAATTAATTATAGTTATTACAAATTTAGTTTAATGCCAATTACTTCTTTGTACTAATTAATAATCATTAATACTAATGATTTGAAGGGACCAAATTATAATGGGAGTTTATTTTTACAGAGATTAGTTCAGTTGATAGTATACTGGACACTATCAATCCTTCAACTAGTCAAGTAATTAAAAATATTGGTGTAGAAAAAGAATCAAAGCAATTGTCAGAAAAACTTGAGACTGAATTACCCAATTCAGTCTCAGTTGACAAGGAACCTGAGGTTGTGATAAACAGAGAGCCAACATTCCCTGTCAAAACTGCCCCCACTGCCACTGAACTTTTATCAGCTAGCATCGAAAAGGTTGCTAAAGAGCAATCCGTAAATGAATTGTCAATAAAAAAAGAAGAATCAAGTGCAATTCAAGCTCAAGCTAAACTTACTCAAAGCATAGCCAGTGTAGCAAGAAACCACCCTGAATCTAAGATGAAAGATATTAATCTTAATAATAAGACATCAGGTTTGTAAGCAAAGTTTATTCATTATAATCTAGTAGTTTATCTTTAGCAAAAATATTATAATTTTTAAATTTACTTTTAGCTCCAGATACTGCCAATGGAAACCCCACTGAAGTAACTAAGGTTGAGACTGTTAAAGATGAAGTTACTAAAAACGAAAAAGCAATAAAAAATACAAAAAATAATAATAAGAAATCAAACAAAATGTCCAACAATGAACTGAACTTAAACAAAACTGAATCATATGAAAACGGTAAAGATGAGACTGATAAAATAAATAAGGAACAAGAAAATAGCCTTTCTCAAGATGAAGACCCTTCAGAAAAAGAAAAACCTACTGCATCTTCAACTTCTGCGTTTGTCCCCAAGTACAAATATTCAAATGGTTTGTATTTTATTTTACTAATAGTAAGGTGCTTGAAGCTTCCCGAGCGTGAACTACACTCTTCTTCTTCTTCCTGGCA
>FAPJ01000345.1:65-14869 GCA_001485985.1 Heliconius ethilla aerotome | reverse complement strand
GCAAATTTGTCGAACTAAATACTTTAAATTGTTATAACTTTTTTATTTATGAACTGATTGTAATAAAATAAGCCCTATATGTTTTTGAAAGCTTGCCAGAATCGAATAGTGAAAACCACATTTAAATCGGTTAGGTCGATTCTGAGATTAGCGATAACAAATGCAACAGACAGACAGACAAACAGACAAACTTTTTATTAAATATCTTCCAAGTAAAGACACCTCTTATGATTTTATTATAGATTTATATCTAAATTACTTTTGTGATTTCATAACAATATCATTTCAAACACTATATCTATATTGAAAACTAAAATTTTTCCAAAACAGCCAATTTAATAAGAAAATGTAGCCATTTTGTTGCACTACATACTTTATATTGATTTACTTTATATTAACTTTTTTATTTATGAACCAATTAAAATAAAATATACTAAATGTTAAGGAAAGTCTGCCAAAAAACAATAGTGAAAACCACTCCTGGGATTAGCATACACAAAGACAAAGAGAAAATTTAAACTCTTTATTTTTTTCTTTCTTTTACATTGCCCCTAAAAATAAATGTTCTTGTATATCTTCTATAGTACAGTGATTTGTTACAATTTTATTATATGAAGATTTTATTATATTGTTTTGTTTAAAAGAAGCATTCAATGGATTTTTGCACATAAACCTAAACCTGGGTTGCAAGCTCATCCCTTGCCATGCCACCCTCAGTGTATTCATAGATTGCTAATTATTGTTTATTCCTACAGATCAATGGTCCCCAGTGAATAAGTCTGGCAAGAAATATTATGATATTGGACTGTTAATGCAAATTAAAGATGATCCTCTTTCTAAGGATAAACCAAATGCAGCATTACTGGAAATCTGCAATGTTATCAAGGTTTTTGAATTACTTTTTGGCTAGCTGAGCCATTTTGTATTCTTTACTCAAGTGCAATTGTAATAACTTTTATTTCTTTCCCTCAGTCACCTGTTCAAGAAACAATGACATTCAGCTCTTTTTCACGTCCCATGAATGATTCTCTTTTCCCTACTTTCTTGAAGAATTCTGGATCTATCAGAAGTAACATACCAAGGGAGCCCAACAAAAAGGAAGGCAGAATTATGACTCCAGGTCAGCAATATTCAGCAGAATATAAAAAAAATATCAATAATTTAATTTTTATGTAACATAATACTCTTTAGAAATATTAATAACAATTATTTTCGATCAGGTAAAGGCAGTGTGAAATTGACTTCATCCAACAGTTCTCACAAGAATGTTATACATGTATCCTTATCTCTGAGAGAAGATGTGAAATTAAACCAAACAAAAGATGCTTGGAGACCAGCTCGTTTTAAAAAGGATAATCTTACCGAAGAAGAATTTAAAACACAGGTGAATATTGGCAAAGATCATATGAAAATATTGAATATTTATATTTAAGGATTACTCTAAAATATATTAATCCAATTTTATTTTTCAGGATTTATACAAACAATTCCGTGGTATACTAAATAAGTTGACACCTCAAAAATTCGATACATTATTAGATAAAGTAAAATCATTGGATATCAATACTCAAAGTCGCTTAGAGGGTGTCATTGATTTAGTTTTTGAAAAAGCTATAGATGAGCCAAACTTTTCTGAAGCCTATGCTGCTATGTGCAGTAAACTTTCAATGTTAAAGGTACTAAATTAAAAACATTTTAAAAAAGAAAAGTAAAATAATCTTTAAATATTTATTAATTGTTACAAAAAACATTTTATAGGTACCAGCAGACAATGCTCCTGACCAATGTGTCAATTTTCGAATGTTAATTATTAGCAGATGTCAGAAACAATTTGTTACCAATAAGGTTGATGAGCAAGTCTTAAAATTAGAAAAAGATATAAATGAATGTACAGATCCTGTAAGTAAACTAACCAAATACCTTACTGTACTGTAGTTTTTACTAAATAATAAATAATAAGTGACATATATATTTTTAGACTAAGAAGAAAGAGCTTCATCTTATGCTTGAAGAAGAAAATAGGCGTGTCAGAATGAGATCTGTTGGAAATGTCAGATTTATAGGTAAATAAATATGTTTTTGATATTTTAAATATTCGTGTCGTACAATATTGGCAATGCGATTTCACAGAACCCATGAAATAAAATAAAATTTGCTCTTTGAACCTGCATATATGTATTGGAGGCGGTCAATAAATGTGAAAATGCACCTTGCGAACTACATGCACATTTGCAGCATGCATGACCTTGTGTTTTAAACAGGAATTGTTTTGTGCGAAGAAACATTATGCTGATACTGCATATATTATATCCTTATTTATATTTTCATCTTTATTTGCTTTGCCATCATAAATTATTTTATTCACATATTTTATTATTTGCCATCCTAATGTTATATATCTCCTATACTTTTCAACAAGAATCCGCATTAATCATAATAGCAAAATTTTTTGGACTGCAATTGTCTTGTTTTTTTTTTGTATAATAAATATTCAGTGTTAAACTTTTCGCCTCATTAGTCTCTCATATGAGAGACTATTAGTCTTAGTCAAAAATATTAGTCTTAACTTGTAAGTTTTCAAGTTTAAAAAAATACTCTTTAAGTTATTTGTTTACATATAATCATTTCCAATAATAATTGAAACTGGCTGATCTGACTTTTTTTATTTATTTAGCTGTGTCCCATTACAGTAAACATAGAAAGTATTTATATTATGATACCTTGTATATTTTCTTGTGTATATTATTTTATTTGAAAGACTGTTGTTGTAGACCAGCTATTTTTACGAATTCGTCCATGCATCTTTTCTTTTGCCGTTCTCTTTGCTTTTTTCTGCAGTTTTTTCTATTTTTATAATACTGTCAAGAATACTACAAAACATTGAAATTTTTAAAACAGTTTGAATTAATATTACATAATAAAAATGTATTATTAAAACAATTGTTACGTATATATAATTTTCTTTGCAACATGAAATTCTAAATTTTAATATTAAAATAACATTTTTTCAAGTAATAATGTCATTTGTCATCAGTGTATTTATAAAAATAAGTATAATTTCAAGCGAATTTTGAAAGTTGTCTTACAAACTACTGTTATTTGCGAAAAACAAAATGATGTGTCAAAATTATGCAAGAAATAAATTTTGTATAATTACTTTCAGGTGAGCTGTATAAATTAAAGATGCTGACATCGAAAATTATGGTGTATTGTATGACATACTTAATAGATAAGCTAGAAGAAGAAAAATTGGAATGTCTTTGCAAATTGCTTACTACTATTGGCGAGCAGGTTGAAAGTGAAGTGAAAGAGCAACTTGAAAATGTGTTTAAGAAAATGCAAGAGATTGTGGACCGCAAATCAAACAAAATCAGTAGCAGAGTTCGTTTCATGATCCAAGATGTGATTGAACTCAAGAAAAGAAAATGGGTGGCCAAAAATGTTGTAGATTCCCAACCTAAAATGATGGACCAGATTCAAAAAGAAGCTGAACAACGTCAAAGACATATTGAGGTAATATTTGTTATATATTACACAATTGATATGTTTCAAAGGTTTGGTTAATAATTTTTGCTAAACTTTCTTTTATTAAATGTACATAGTTGATGAATGCGTCGCCAATGGGCGGCGGTGGAGGTTTCCGACGTGAGGACAGTGGTCGCGGCAAGCGTGGAGGTGAGAGACGCCAGGGTTCAAACTCCTTTATGGACAACCAGTGGAAGACCTCGCGCAGTAACTATGTTGTTGACACTTCGAAATTAAAGGCTGTCACACAGAAGGTAATAATTGTATATTTATATAATTTTGTAATTGTGTAATTGTATATTGTGAAGTCAGGAAATATGAATGTTAAATGTAAAATATTTTCAATAAGCTCATATGTTACATAAAATGAATCTTTTTATTTCCAGAGTCTTAGTAACATAAAATTGGCCCCAACAAACTTTGCCTGGAATCAAGGCTCAGGGACAAAGACTCCAGCTCAAATAAGCAGCAACTCAATGATTAGTATTTCCAAAAATATGTATAGTGTGCTTGAAAATGTCCAAGCTGATCCTACATCTCTCAGAGGTAGGTTTAATTAGTACCTTGGTAATATTGCATACAATAGGTCTCGACGTAATCTTTGGCTTAGTTAGTTTTATAATTCATTTGGTGCTATAGTTATTTTATATATACTTCATTTATGTCATTACTAAATTGTCTTAAATTAGTAAGTAGATTTTAGTATAAAAATATATTTTGTGTATGTATTATTATGTTAGTGTATCAGTAATGGTAATGCTCGTAACTTAATTCAATTTTAGCAAACAAGGATCTTACACCAAGCAACCAACATTCAAAGTCGATTGAGAGATCGACATTCAATTCCAGAGGTGATTTCAGTGAGTGATATAATTATTATTGACTTAAAACTAAATGTAAATGTCTCATTATGCTCTTTTTGCATACAGAAAGTTTGCCAGAGTACATTCCTTTGTTAGACATTCCTTTGTCCTTTTTGAATATTGAGAGTATTTAAAACAAAGTTACAGTCACTTTTTGCTATATTGGATAATATGCATTACTGAATATAAATGTTAATATTATAGTTCATAATTGCCAAATTCCAAAAAAAAAACACTTATCTTCTCTGAAGTAGTTTATATGAAGTATCCTTTACATAGCAGATATATAAAAAAATATATATTAATTAATTGCACAGACAGTGGCAGTGGAAGTCGCTCAGGGTCTATGGGACAGACGCGCTCCAATTCAAGTAGCAGAGGTTCAAATGCTACCCCGGCACCTGCCCCCGAACCAGTGCCCTCTGCACCTGTGGCTCAAGAGCCCCTCCCTGAGGCCAAGAAGAAGTCTGTCAAAACTATCATCATGGACATTATTGTTGATCCCAATGATGAAGAACTGATTACAGAAATTAAACAAACCTTCCCTGCTCAGTATCATGCAGCGGTGGTCACTGAAGTACTTAATGTTGCCCTTGAAAAGTAAGTTTTTAGCTACTACATGATAAACACTATTTTACTTTATTTTGATATTATACACTACCTTCATCCATACAGGTCAGCAAAGGAAACTATGGCAATTGCGAAAGCACTTCACCAACTTGTTTCAACTGGGACTATATCATCTGACAATTTATTGGCAGGATTTAATGAAATCTTGGAGTTTGCACCAGATCTATATATAGATATTCCTATGTTATATGATTACTTAGGAAAGTTTATATCACCTCATATTGAAAAGAGGGTATGATACAATTTTAATAGATTTTTTTACTTAAACATTTTATTTCTAACTAATAGTAATTACCAATTTACTTAAAATGTCATTTCCTTTTCAGCATATCACATTTGTACAGATATTTAGGTTGTGTGAACAAATTGTCAAAGCAAATCATGGACATATGCTGCTTAAAGCCATTATTAAAGAATTAAAAGAAAGCATGGGACCTTTCTTTGTTAAAACAAAGTGGCAGGAATCCAACCTGGAATTTAAACAATGGATGGATGAAGAACAGGTAAGTTTGTAAAATAAATTAAAATATTGATTGTTATAAACATTGATTGTAATACGAGAGATCTTCAAAACAATAATAATACAGGTTCCTAAATGGATAGAAGATAATAAGTTAGAATTTATGGAGAGAGATGACGCCATCGAAGACACGAAAAAAATCATAACGCCGAGTGAAACACAATGCAAACTATTCCAACTCATGAATGCTGATGAGAGTTGTGATTGCATCCGAGGATGGGTGCAGGTACGACGTAACAATAAAAAAAAACATTAATATTTTAATGTAACATAATTATGACATATATTTCTAACTCATTACACAAACTCATCATAAAAAATCCCTTTGTGGCACAGTAGCACAGCATTTTGAATTTTTTGGTACAAATTACAACTTTTGTGCAGCTCCCACATGCTTATCCAGACCCCTAGTTACTTTGGCAGTTTATAAAATTAAAGACATATAATAAAAAGAGGCTTTATTTTCTCTGACCTGTTTTTAACATACTAACAACTAACATTTTACAATATATATATATATATATATATATATATATATATATATTCTAAGAAACTATTGGGAATATTAAATAAAGTAAGAAAGATAGTGAATTAAAACAAGGCTTCAAATAATTAGCCAGTAGGCTTGTGTCGATCGGTCAATCTCCGGTTCATATGATTCGTTCATTTGAATGATTGAATGGATGGATTAATAAGCGACTCGCGCTTTGCTTTGACGTTTTTTTTTTCTTAGCACTAGTGCAGATACTTGGTCCGTACTTTTTTACTTTATTATTATATCCAATTTTCTTAAGAAGCTTAGCTGCAGCTTCGCCTGCGTGTTTGCACCCTTAGGAGTGAATTGTAATAAACCATGAAACAAAAAACCACCTAATAGTAATGATGATCCATCAAAACTAGAAATTTGCTTTAACGATATATTAAAATAATTATATGATAATCACCTTTAACTAAAAAAAATAGTTGAGAAGTAAGAAATATTAACTTTGAAACATGCAGAAAAAATTAGACTTTAATTCTATTATGTTTAAGATATATTTTTTTATTCCAGTTTTCATATTGTCTCTGTCGCACTCGAATGGCTCTCACCTCTTACTCTTATCTTACACTGTAGCTCACAAATCTAATACTAATAATACTAATATATTATACTAATTAACATTTCGATTTTGTGGAGGTTATGAGATTATGAGAGATGATGAAGAGATTATGAGTCTTATATCATATCAATATCTAAATCTTAATATCCTATATCAAATAACATTTAAATTAAAATATAAATAAAACAAAATCGGCTTTACGATGTTGCCCGCACAGAGCAACGTAGGAAGAGGAAAAATAGTGCTCTAAGACGAGGTTCATGATTGATTGTCATGTAAAATGGCTGCCACCGATCATTTGATAGTGATTGGTTGTACATGATCGCCGATCACTTGATTTGGTCATTGCGTTCTTAGTGTTAGAATCAATCACTCGCGTCTCATGATTGCAATCAATTGTTTCGGTCAATCATAATCGACACAAGCCAGTAATTAGAATCGTCCTTATATAACCTCTATGGTCATCTTTTCTTTATTTATTTATAAAGCCTAGCAACAATTGATACAATTATTACATGCCATTAAAGAAAAAATAGAAAGTAAGTCATTTCTAATTGCTCAATCATTTACGGGTAGGCTCCATATGCAATAATAATTTTAACAATAATGTAACAATTCTAATTGTTTAAACAATATATAATAATAAGGTATTTAATAAAACACCATATACATACAAAACAAAATTAATATATTAAAAAAAATAAGAGTTCACATACTAATTACAATAGGTGTTTAGTACATAGCAAATAAAAAGAAATATAAATGAACAAATATAGAATTTAAACTTTAAATATAAACAATAATTAAAACTATTTCATATAACCTAAAAACTATTATTAAAAATGTTAATCCTACAACACTTATCCACTCTGGGGTCTCTTTCACCTTTATATCACCAATACACATTTATATATGGATTATATAAATATTAATAGAAAAATCACCAATAGATATTTTTTACAATCACTTTTACTATGGAGCAATTCGAAGTTGAAAACAAAACCTTCGCCTTACCCGCTCCTTCCAAGCCCGCGACGCCGTGTCGCGTGAAGCTCAAATTCCAAGCGAAATATATTATCCTTTCTGATAATTAATTCAGTGTTGCACTAAAACGACCCCACTTATTAAAAGTTAAAGTATCACGCCCCCGGCACCACGCCAAGCGTATCCGCCATCCTGCACTCAATTTGTATGATTCAATTATGCATATATATCGTATGTATATTTATATCACAATATTGTTTTATACTTAAAACTTTAAGAAAATAATTAAAATAGCTTTACAATTCAACACAATACGACAGTCGCCATCTTTTTTTAAAAGCTTTTATTTCCGCTTACCCCCGATAACATTTATATTTTAATAAAAAATAAAAATGTTTAAACCAGAAGTAAGTTACATGTTACAATAACAACAAACAATAACTTAAAAATAAACACAACACAGACAATAATAAATTACACATGCTACACACAAGTTATACATTATTAAGGTAAAAAACTGTTTCATATATGCATTAATAAATTATTCACTTATTTTATTTTGTTGTACTAAACTGTTTTTGTTGTATAAAACGATTACTTGGGAACACTTATTTATTCTCCTCAAGTTATTCAGTACAGCCATTTGCAAGAACAATTATAGACCAATGCCACAGATAATTTTGCTACTTAATATGAAATAGTTAAATCAAATTTTCTAATATCTAATACTGCCACTAATATTTAACTTTAACTATAAACAAAAAATCAACCCAAATCATATAAAATTTGATCTCTTAGATATGCAAAAGTTTGAGTAGGTAATGCTTTAGTTAAAATGTCTGCTAATTGACAATTACTTGGAACATAATTAATTTTGATTAAACCCAGCTCAACCTTTTCCCTGACAAATTGGGGTTTAATTTATGATAAACAGGATTGTTAACTAATTTAATTGCACACTGATTATCTATATTTAATGTAGTACCATCATAACTTTCACCTAAATCAGACAGTAACTGCTGTAACTACAATATCTTTTAATACTATTTTGAATTAAGTTACATGTATCTGGAACCACTGTTTTTATATTCAACTAATATAAATTGTTTTCTTTAATATTTGCACTCATCACCACTTTATTATTTTTTATAAATCAGGTCACTTGTGTCTTTCTTTGCAATAGTATAGAATTTTTTTATTATCACCCCTTCAGAGAATAAGTTTCTTCCTAAACTTGGAACATACAACACATCATTCAGTTCACTAGTCACCCACTGTTCATTGACATATCTCTGTATCAATATTTTTCCAATGCCAGATACTTCCACAGATTGTTTATTTCCCAATGTCAATGACTTCTGGTTACATTCATAGAGTTCCAAAAAGAAGTAATTTCTAAAAGTCATATGGGCAGAGGCACTGCTATCTAAAATCCAAGTATTTTCTTCAATATTATATGAATTATTCTCCACATAAAAAGCTAACATATCTGCACCTTCTTGCTGAGGTTTCCTATTGTTGGATTTTTTTTAGCCTGACATTCTCTAGCAAAATCTCCTCGCTTGCCACAATTATAGCATTCAGAACGATGTTTATTTGACTTATTATTCTGATTTGTATGTCTCTCACTCGGTACATGTTTACTTTGATTTGACTTTGTTTGCCATCCTTTATTGACAACAAGGAGATCTGTCTGTTGCTCCTCTTCACCTGCTAAACTCGCTTCTTCATCTAATAAACGTGCAGTTAGATTAACAATAGTTTGTTGTTTTGGCTCCAATGACATCCATGCTTGTCGCAGTGCTCTATACTTAGAAGGCAAAGTTCCTAGTATTTTTGTTATGACCGCCATATCGCTGATAGCTTCACCACTTTCTTTTAATTGTTTAGCTAAAGTTTCCACTTTTGAGATGTGTTGAGCTGTACTGACTGACATTTTGTACTTATAAAATTTTTCATGTATTAACATTTTACACAATTCACTTTTTTGTTCATAAATTGATTCTTATTTTGACATAATTTCCAAAGCAGTTTCGCAATTTTCTATTAGAGTAATTTGTCCATTGAAGAAGTTATGACGAACATTGCCATGCCATCACTTTTTAGGCAATCTGTACACTGTCCTTGTGGTACTTTAACAAGTAATTTAATAATGTAAACAGGACAACCTTGGCGCATCGTCCAACGAGGAGTGGTTCATGCGTGCACATATTCAAGCGATATGTGAGCACGCGCTCTACGGGAACGACGGCCGCGACGTGTTGCACTTCAGCCACGACCGCATGAATAAATACTCGTCGCTTATTAACGAGTTCGGCGAGACCCGCGAGCAGCGCGAGGCCAGCTGCCTCTTCGGCATACAGCAGTTAATACATAGACTGGAACATCCACAAGGTATTAGGATTGCTTTATTTATACAGTGGAATTATTTAATATTTTCTAATTTACTGCACAAACTTGTGTATTTTCTTTTCTTATTAAAAAGGTAATTACGATTTAAAAAATTATGATCAGCAAGTCAAGTTACTATATCAATTTATTTATGCTTGGATGTGTATCTTTAAAGAATAGTGAGATATAAACAATTCACTACGTTTTTATATAAAAAAAAGTTAAGATTAATATTTATTTTACCTTGTTTCAGGATTAACACTAGATATATTCCAATACTTACATGAACAGTATATAATTAGTGTTGAAGGATTCATAGCATGGGAAGTATCTGAAAAGGAGCCCGAGGGAAAAGGTATTTATTCTATTATAGCTTGTGTTTAGTATATTTTAGTGACCGACCGAAGTTTCGGTTTTGTAATCTTTATATAGCTAGATACCTCGGAAACTGTACAATTTCGGACCATGCCATATAGGTTAAAATTAGTTTGAAATGGCATCCTCTATTGACTGTTTCAGTTTACCTTCAGTCACCCGTATATTAAAAGGTTTTGGTTCCTGTTGAAACTGAGACCAAGGCCAAAGGTTCGATTTCGACTGGAAACCTTGTTTCGGTCGGACACTAGTATATTTATGAATTCATTCAGCATGTTGTTTGTTTGCTTGCAGCCGTAATGCTGAAGGCGCTGACGTCGTTCTTCACGAACATCAAGGAAGCGGACAACGAGGAGTCCTGCAGTGAAGACTGACACGTCGCAGAGGCAGTGCGTGCCGCTGACTTTACCTCCACAATTGACCACCACGAATCCCTCCCCCTCCTATATATTTTTATATACTAGAATACTAACCTACCTGTCTTCTCAACTTTTCTTCAACTTGTTGAAGCCTCCGAAGCGTCTTTTCTCGCTATATAATTTCCTCGAACACTTAGATTATATTTTAATGCTTAACGTAACGAGCTAGATAATGTTGTATTATATTTGTTATGGTATAGATATTTATCGGAGTTCACATTTTTAAATCGATGTGATGTTATCGATTGGTACGGTGTTTCATTTTTTAAATAATTGAACATTTATATTTGAAATAATGAAATTTATTTTTTAAATAATTGAATTTATTTATTTATTTTTTAAATAATTGAACGTGATCGAATAATATCTTGATTCGGGAATAGTGGGAAATTTTTAGGTTTTCTATTGTTATAACTTATAAAAAAAACTGTCGATTCTTCGAGACGGGACGGGCATTTGGCCGATCGAAAAGGGATCAGTAATAATTGTAATATTGATATACATTTGTGACTACTGCGCTAGAGTCCCTTGGCAGAGATCGGCCAGCCCGCAGCGTGCCCGCGCCGACTCGACGCCTCGTCAACATCTCACTGGTTCAAGATATAACCACCCCATTGTTCGAGTCCGCTTGCAGTTCCTCAATGTGATGGAATCTGTATTTGATATATTCGCTAATAGTTTGTACGTGTATTGCTATATTATATTGTTATATATATTTCCAATATGGTGACTTTTATACATGCGACTGCGAAATAATCATAGTTATATTTACACGACAAATGTCTTTATAGACGTGGACTGTACAATTTATATTCGTTATCGGTTATGGAAATCGCTCCGTGCAGCGGATAAAGTAATGTACTAAAATCTAAATAGTTATAATTTATTTTGGTATAAAGATAAAAGTATGTATGAATTTATTGTTAAAATTGTAAGGTCTATGGGCTTCCGGCGTGGTCGGTAGTCTTCATGCTCTTCGTAGGTACAGGCCCACGTTATGTAGCAACAGTAATTATAACATCGATCCACGACGATATATTAGATGTTAAACAGATGGCGATAGATAATTTTATATACATATATAAATTACGAACGTTTACGATACGAGGCTGATTTGGCGCGTTGTTGGCCGCCGCGCTCCGTGGCGGCGCCCTAGCTAATTGCAGATGCTGCCGAGCGATACTGCACGGACAATCGACTTCATTGAGAGATGTTGACAGATTTTTATTATATTTAAATATTGTATATCGATTTGTTTTCATTTTATATAGATATAGACGGCTAATTTTTTTTTAATAAAGTCAAATGTAAAAAAATATATTTTAGTTTGACACATTTAATAACCTGCTGCGGTCTTCATTTGGGCTTGCGATGCCTGCAATGGAAACGCTCTCGATCAATTGTGAAGTGTAACTAGGGTCGTAGGGATCCACTTAACGCTGAACTGGCAGCAGAGCAGTCCCATTTCCCCACTTTGCACCGAGCTCCCGGACCGACGGTGGCTCGTCGAGGGCGTGAGTAAACTAAAATTAGGCTCATCTACATTGAATACGTGAAAAATTTATCAGTAAAATGCGTTTATTATTTTTTGCTTTGTTAAGATTTTTTGTTATCACCACAATTTCAGTTTGCACCACTTGAATAGTATTAATATTTTTTTTATTTACTGTATTCATTCAAAGAAATAGATGGAGAAATCTCAGACACCTCATGACCACGACCACTGTCGGAGTGGAGCAGCTAAGAAGAATAATCTTATTCTTCTTAGTTGTACGCTCCTTATTACAAATAAAGTGTTAAATGAATCTTCATTTGACACTATTTGTAATATCTCGACTTTTTACATTTTCTCAACTCCTCCCGCTGCAGAGTTTATCTTCATTATTTCAGCCAAATCTGATACGTGGAAATTTTAATAATAAATTAAATTTATTGTATATTTCTTTTCGCTTTGTTAAGATTATTTGTTATCACCAGTACTTCAGTATGCACTTGAATATAAATGACATGTTTTACTTCTTTTTAATATAATTACTTTATTGTTTATTCTTTTAACATTTTTTTAATAATATTGATTGTAATATTCTCAGCTTTTACCATTGTCTCAAATCTGTGGTGATCTGGCGAGTCATTCCCGCACCCTTTTCCCTGCTGCTGAGTTGATTTTAATTATTTTAGCTATCCTTGTCAGTTAATATGTATGTTATGTAAATAAACTTTATATGAACTAATATAATCTTTATTTATTATACTCCTGTTGTTTGATGTCTTATAAATAATACACGTACGAATTAGATTAAAAATTGAAAATCATATTTTGTTTGTACTTATATCTTTTATTTCTGATATTGCTTCTAATTTGAGTGTTGACAAAATGTTTAGCTTTTATAAATGTCGACAACGAAATTGATGTTATAAAATTGCATTATTTGTTCAAATTCTTCTTTTAGTCTGGCGGCGACTTTGCGCCAGTATTTTGTTTTAGTTGCATCATCTTGTATTTGGATGTGTAGATGCTTTAATTCTGTATTTTTTTAAACAGATTATATTCAAAAAAGTTGTTTTGTATATATTAGGTATCTCTTAAAATATTATAACCTAAAAATATAATATATTACCAAAAAATATAATGTATACTATATACCTCAAAAAATATCTAAAATAATTGTGGGACTTTTAAGTTCATTTAGAGAGTTTTACATATGTGCAGGATTTGATCACGTACACAAACTTTGCAATCAAATGTTTAACGTTAATATTTAATACATTCTGATTCGATTTTTTTCTTTATTTTTATATATGGCAAGTGATAAAATGAATCTTCGATAATATAACGATACAAGAAAGAATATTATATAACTTTTATATGTCTGTAAATGGTTTGAATACTACGCGAGCAGAAAAAATTATATTGTGGAAAACCTGAAAACTAAATGAAACAACGATACACAATAAATATCGTTATACAATAAATATCGATGCCGGGCTCAGATGGACCTAATAGAAAAAAAGGATGGAATGGACGTACACAAGTTTTTAATTACCAAAGTATTGGCAGGTAACTTATAAATCAAGAGAATGCGCTACCAAAGAAAAGATTATTTTTGTCACATTCGTGAAAATATTCGTCTAACTGGTCCGAATTATCAGTTAAATATATTGGTGCTGTTATAAACAATCTATACAAGTATGTATCTGCTGTCATTCTTACAAAATATATTGTGCCTTATCGAATTCTTAATATATATAGAGTAACTTTCGTGTTCAGCAAAAGTAAAAAGGAAAACAGTCAAATTATATACATATTGCACATAAAATTGTCATTATGTATATTATTTCAAATAAATGAGTTTATCACATATTTTGTTTAAATTCTTTCTCTGATTGATGTTTTGTTTGAATATCTATTATAAATTATTAGAATCGTTAGACCGCTTAACTACTTACTGTCACAGACTCCACATGCCACCATCATCAGAGCTTTATGCAGGTCTTTGCAATTTATTCGACCCGTGTATACTAAACGGGTTAAGTGTGGCATAATTTCTATCACTCGTCGTAACGAAATATGAGGAGATCGCCATTGATGAATGCTTAATGTTACTATAAAGAAAATGAAAAACTAAATATACAATATTTGATATTAAAAAAGTAAATATATAGACATTAATTTACAAACGTTAACTAACCAAGAGTAGAGGCGTAGCGATAGGCTATAAGGCGTACGAAGCAGCTGATATCAGAATCTTGTCGCTGAGCAAAACCCAGAAAAATGCTGTGTTGCAAGTGAACTTCACGTAACGGCATGCTGGGTGCCAAAAATCGCTGGACATGATCGTAGTCACGTATAAGAACTAAAAATATTTTTATTTATACAGCAAAATATTAGATGGGGAGCCGATGATGTCATAGATACCTATTGGCAGTGGCGTAGCTAGGGTATTTGCTGCCCGGTTAGGGGACTTGATGCCCTTTAAAATGGTCTAAGATCTAAAAA
>FAPJ01000311.1:1985-17049 GCA_001485985.1 Heliconius ethilla aerotome | reverse complement strand
AACTTGTTCAAGAGAAGGTTTGGGTTTATTTGATTTATAATACTTAAATTTTTTCATAAAACTATCTAGCTCCTTGTTCATGTTTGTGTTACTTTATGAATAAATATTTTAAAGAGCTTTGTCTTACGTTATTTAGCTATTTTTTAATGCGTATATAACAGTATATCAGTAATCTCTTTTTCAAGATAATAGTTTTGTAAAGTGCAGTCTCACATTATACATAACATAGTAGAGAAAAATATAAATAAGGAAACGAGCAAATTTTGAGACAAGTTGGTTGACAATTGATAAGTGTCAAGTGACATTGACTAATAATTCCTGTCAGAGAGTTGTAGATTAGCTGATAACTCCCGATTGGTATAAATAATGGAAACAGCAATTAAAATTCCCAAAATATTCGTATAATAAAAAATGTGAGTCATACTACGAATGCAGTAATTTAATACTCATTCATAATAAATTTAATTAATAATTTTACAAACTTCTTAATTTATTGAAACCCTTGGAAACACTATATAGAAAATAAGAAAATAAGTACTAATCGATAATTTTTCTCTCTTTCCTACCGTACTTTACGGTATTTCTAAGCACCATTTTATTGATTTGTGAGAATTTTATAGTTTTTTTTAAACTATCTGTGTATTTCTATAATATGTCAATATGTCAAATTCAGAATGGTCAAAACAAAAATCACCTGTGTATAAAAAAGGCTTTTTTTATTGTGAATTGTGATCTTTAATACAAATAAGGGCCGGCTTATTAATAACATTTGAAAATTGTAGTAATAATGAGTACTTCTACTGTAAAACCAGTTGAAGAAACGCAGGTACAAAACAAAGTCATGTTAAATTGCGACTTGGATCACCTTTGTTTACCATAGCAGTACGATAGAAGTAAAATATATTCTGATCAATATCAATCTAAATATTTTATGGCCTTTGAGTGACCCAATAATATAATAAGTTATATCTACTTAATAAACGATACATATATCAAATTTATAAAGAACTATGGCGACATAATATTATCGATATAAAACAAATTGCTTTCAGGATACAGAAGAATTAGAAGGAAAACGTAAACTAAAAAAATGGCTTAATGTAAACTTTAGGATCGAAATGACTGATGGTCGCGTTCTTATTGGAGTTTTTCTATGCACTGACCGTGACGCAAATGTTATATTAGGTGAGCTTACCTTTAATGATAAAGTACATCAAGATTGTTTTAATTGCAGTTCTTGTTAATCTCCTAGGAACTATATTATTACTATATGTACTTACAAGTTATGACTTGTTTATCAGCCCCCAGAGCTAGAAGAATGAGATTATAAATAGCTATAATAAGCTGCTTGTCAGACCTTAAATAATTCTTTAACATACATGTATGTCATTTTTGACAATTTGTATGAGCAAAGAAAATAGTAGGAAAATTGTGATTTCCATTCTCACTAGAGGGAATGAATTAATTTATCTCCTTGGTAATAAGACAAAGCAATTTTTTTATTATATATATTTACAAGCTTTTCTATTTTAACATTTCAGGAGCGTGTTCAGAATATCTAAAGACTGTTGATGGGGAAACAGAAGAACCCAGAGTATTGGGACTAGTTATGGTACCTGGACGACACATTGTATCTATACAAATTGATGACACAACACCACAACAAAAATATTACTACGATGAATAAAGTAAACTACACTTTATATAATTAGGTAATGAAATATTTTAATTTTTCTATGATAAGTTTTAAATAAAAATGAATAGAGTGATAAAGAAGATATTTTATTTATATTCTTGACTTAACGCTTCCAACAATTGTTTTAAAACATTTACTTCAAGATATATATTTTTTGAATCATTAGCAAATGGATTGTAATCATCAATTTTACTTACACTTATTGAATCTATATAATTTTGTATCTCTTTACAAATTTTTGGAATATGTAGTTCAGGGTTCTGCAAAACAATACTCAAAAAATCTTTTCTTAATATTTCACTCAAACAGATAAAAGGATGTTTAAGACTATCGCTTTTACTGATTTTTTTGTAAACAATTACATTTAAATTTCGTATATCATCATCTTCATCTTGTAAAAGAATTATGGCAGTTTTTAATATATTGCTTCTTATATTATCTGCTAAATTTGCAAAATTATTCACAAGTTCATTATTGGACAAACTAGCTATATATCTCATGTCTATATCATTGTACGCTGGATTACTTAATAAATATATAAATTGTGAAAGTTGTATTAGAATATTACTATTTCCTTGTTTTGTTAGAATTCTTGCTGCAAATGGAAGTATATATCGAAATTTATATGTTGGTTTATTCATATAATGAAGTAAATTGTCCTCTTTTAAACCACTTAAAACAACTTTAATTGAAATATTATATAATAATTCCCATATTATAGAAGATTTAGTAATTACATCTGACATTAACACATTTGATATCGCTATTAATTCTTTTTCATATATTTTTGTACTAGTTTGAATCCTGTCAATACATGTCTTGCAATAGTTTTCAAAATCTTCTGAAACACTAAGTATTTTTAATGCCTCTGGCAATGTATTCCACTCCATGTTTTTTAAATGCCGTTGTATTCTTACATTAACCCACAAAGATACTCCTGGGTCATATCTATTATTTTTTTCTTCATTTATGAGATTTTTTATTATATCAAGTGTAATGATTTCTTCATCATTTATTTTTAAATTTGTAATCAATACTTCTAAAGTCCATTTGCAAATATAAGAATGTTTTGCACCCTCAATAATTTTGCTGTACTTTTCAATAAGTTTATTTAGCTGCTGATTATTTGACTTGTAATATATTTTACAACTCGAAATTAACAAGAGAATACCATGTACAAAATTTTCAGACACATTTTCATTATTTATTATAGCTTCATATATAGTATTGAATGAATAAATATTTGTTATACACTGTGAAGTTAACCTCCGAACAGTGTAAATTGGGGATTCTAATAAATTGAATAAGCTGGGTAATAAGCTTAAATCACAATTATCATGGTTTGTCAAATCATTTAAAAAGTTATATCGCCTTGCAATACTTGATAGTACATTTAATATAGGGACCAAATTGGAATGAGCCTGGATTAAATCAGTTTGATTTTGGTTTTGAATTTGTATTATAATATATTCCCATAGTGTTGGTGAATGAGTCCTAAATTCGTCACAGGCTACCGTAGCTATAGTCTCGTCGTCTGTCCCAGATGCTTTTTTTTGACCTATCAGCTTTGGTATCAATGCACCATAGAGCTGGAGTGCTGCATTCCTGAAATTTATTTTTTTATAATTATTCAAATTTACACTATTTCTCTCTGCTTATTCTTCTATATTGGTGCAGAATAAATAAGTATTTAAAATACCTTATTTGCCAATGGGAATCAGTTAAATTATCAAATGCAAGTGCCGCCAGCTCTGCCGAGTAATACATACAATCAGATGCTAGACTGCTATCCGTTACGATTCTTGTTAAGAAATGTATGTAAATAGCCTTTGGTAGATCTTTTTCGTTATCAATTATTGAAGTGTTATCATTTTTTAAAGAATCTTCAGTATTATTACATGTCTTCAGTAAGGTTTTCATAAAATAGTGGAAAAGTGGCTGCAAAATATTTAAAAAAATAGTTTATTTTGATTGTTCTCAAATATATAAAAACTTATCTTTTTAATACACACTGATACTGCTAGATAGATAGAGATATATTTAATTGTATATCATCAGTTTTTGTAATAGGAAGTTGCTTTGTTTCCATATTACAATGACAATACATAATGGATATAAATTTTTAAATGATTTACAGCTAAAAATACAAACTTACAATACTTATTGTTTTTTTTGTTTCTAAGGGACTATAAATCAATCAATTATAAATATTATCAGTCATTACTATGTTTCTGTAAATGTTGAAATTAGCAATATATATGAAATTGTGAAGCAAAATTAGACACGTGATAATTAGTCACCATGCAGCGCTAGCGAATTTAAACTGTTTTCTTGCAAAACTTTACTTTAAGTGTATTTAAAAGAAAATTAATAATGATTTTAGTATGATTACATAATATACTGTAATACACCAAATACTACGTAACTTAATTCCGATCAGTTATAATTTTATTATAAGTATAGACATATACTTTAAAAGAATAAAATCATACATTTTGCTAAAAAATGACAGCAAGGTTTTTATGTTAATTGATTATTATTATTGACTTACTTTTCCTTTCTTATTATCGTTACTAACTATTCTATGAACCATTATTGAGAGACCAGCGCCTCTTCTTGTAATGGAAGACATTTTAGATGTTTCAAACAATAAGTCATTTAGCTTCTTTTGAAGCAATGTAAATGGCAATTTGGAAGTTTCGGATTCATTTAATGAGGTTAAATAGTGAATGCCTTGTCCTGAAATTATATACAAAAATTTAAAATTGATGCAATTTTTATTTATTTAGCTTCACGCTATATAACGCATGATGCAGGGTATACAGACAGAACCTAGTGTTAAGACACTCCACCTCCCACTTCCCGCCGAATTCTGCCGTATTAAGTAGCAGAAGTCAACACCGCGCTTTGCCTCGATATCAGAGTGAAGAAATGAAATAATTCAATATTTAATTTACTTGTGTGAGAATCATATTATATTATTTATGTTAAAACCATAACCTGTCTCGTTTACAGTCACACGCTTGCGATCCTACGCCTCGACTGGCCTCAATTTATTGTTCAAAAATATAAATAAAATATATTACCAAGTGTATATCCTGCAGCTTCTATTGCACCTTTATGTCTGGATGTTTCTAGAACATCGCATATAATGTCCAAACATTTTCCACAGATTTCTGTGTCATTTTCATAGCTTTGAATCAATATTTCTGCTAACTCACATGATGCCTACATAAAACAATAAATATCTTATTTTATTTTATTTGTAATATACAATATTCACTGTATACTTGATTAAAAATAATAAATTATATTATATTCAATTATGTTTTTCATTTGAATTAGCATCTGTCAGGAAACGTGGTTCGATTCCCACTAGGAGATTACTTTATTTTCTCACTCTGGACTGAATGTCCCTAAAATGCCTCTAAAAAATATATCAGAATCATTAAAAATATCACCTATATTGTAAAGATCTAAAAATATTAAAGTTCACATATTTCATACCTTAACATTAAGCCACAAAGAATTTAAAACTATTTGATGCAATCCCGAAATTTTCGTTTCATCTTCTGTATGACTCATTAATCCAGAAGATTTTATTAAAGATTCCACCATTAAATTCATTTTAGAGAAATCTGAACTTGTCTGTGATTCATCTTCACACACAAATTGTTTAGATAATTGTTGTAATATATCAAGCAATTTTAAAATATTTTCTCTATGGATATTAAATTTGTATGATTTTTTAATGAATGCCGCAAAAAGTATTGAAATTAGCTTCAAAAAAGCATGTGACTGTTTTCCATTTTCAATTGATTGTACGATGCCATTTTGATTGTTATATTCGTTTGTTACTTCTTCGTAAGCAAACTCAAATATATTCTCCGGCTTTTTAAATTGACAATTAGTATTATGCATAAATATTATATGAATAATAAGCTGAAATATATTATGGCCACAACTGATTTCATAAAAATATTTACTCCTAATACATTTGAAGCCTTCTTCAATTAATTGATTAATTATTATAGTATCAGTTAATTCCTTTAAGTAATATTGTGATAAGACTTCTAGTACACCTTGTTGCACATCATTTGCAGGATCTTTGAGCAAACTGATAAGCTTTAACATGAATTTGTTAGTGTCCAATATCCAACATTCGTTTTCCCTTAAAAATGTTAATATACTTTTGTTTTCCTCTTTCTGTTTCTTTTTAGAAATTTCATTGAAACATTTTAAAATAGTGTGAACTATTTTAATTGTTGTTGTTTTCCTTTGATAGTTGCCGTCAAAATCTAGAGATTCAACAACAAATTGTTGTAATTTCATGCAAAAATTCTGGAAATTATTTATATCATACACATTTTCGGCTTTTATGTTATTAAGGTATAAATTGTGCAGCTTATTTAGAAAGAAATTTAAACTATTTATCATAGATATTCTTAATACTGTACAATCAGAATTGACATTGTTATGTAAAAAATTTAACACTTGTTGATACTCAATTTCCGTTGGAATATATTTGCCTTGAGAAATGCAAATTATTTCGAATGCTAACATTCTAATAGATGTATTACAATGTTCAATGCTAAGCGGAACAACCTTATCATCTTTTATAGGCATATTCCAAGTTCTTTCAATTAAGCCAAGTTTGTTGCCCTGTTTCATTATGCATAAAGTACTGTATAATTTATATTGTGAATCTTCCATTATATTTAACTCATTCGTAAAAATATTAATTAAACCAGGAAACTTCTTTAAAGTGTTCAAACACCAATAATTATTAAAATTTTCAATGGCTTTTAATGATGTTCCACTAAGTATTTCCATTATTTTAGACAAAAATATAAATGTCCAAGTATTTTCTGAGGACATTTTCTTTAAAATGGAATTATACATGTCAGTTCCGGCTGACACAAGTCCAGGTTTAAATAAACTGTAAACAAGACCTTCCACCCAGTTATATTTTGTTATTATTTCTTCAATATTTCCATTATAGTGTTCTATTATTTCAGCAAGCATTAAAAACTTTGCCTTATTCCAATAGAAACTGTTTATTTCATATAAAACTGCTGCATATATATCAGAGTCTAATACTGATATTAATGCTTGAAATAAAATTCTATTTAAACTTCTAACTCCCATGATGGGATTTTCCCAATTATGATTAATTAAATTCAACATTTTTATTTGATAGCATCTATTGAATAAGCATTTTTGGAATAGTGTTCCTATAACTTTTTTAAAGGAAGACATAATTTTAAATATAATAAAAGTATATTGGGTGTACTCATAAGCCATTTTTGATGTTAGTGAATATATAGCATCTAACACATTGTGCAATGATTCATCTTGTTTATTATGCAACAATTTATTTTGTAGTAGATAAGACGATTGAAACATTCCATAGCTTAACGAGACAGATAAATAGAGAGTTTGCCCCTTCTCAATATTATTATTTTTTAATCCTATGTCATTTTTAATAACTTTGTTGATTTCACTCAAGTGAAGTTCTTGATTTTTGGAATGGTTTAAAAATGAGTAAAGACATATGGACATTAACAACTGATTGTCGAATTCAATGAGTTGTGTTTTTAAATGCAACCAAATTTTATCCAATATTGTGTTAATATAGTGATCACAGTTGTCAGCTACATTTATTTTCCTCGCCGTTGAAAGTACATCCTGTAAATAAAAAAAATATAAAATTAATAAAAATAACTCAAAACATTTCTTTTAGAAATTGTTTATATAAGTTTATGGATAACTGAACTTAAACTGGTGAAAACCATCCCAAGGGATAGTGGAAGACAGTTACTAAGAGGCTACATTTAATATTTCTGTTTTCCAAAAATATATTTTTATGTTAAGATAACATTATTGATTAGATATATTGTAAAGAATTATAAATGCACCTGGATTTTTTCTGTAGTGATTTCATGTGTGGACAGATTAAGGATATGTAGAACAGATTCCAAAGGTTCCATGCTACTCCTGTTGACAAATATATTTTTATTTATTTAACATATTAAAGTAAAACAATTATTTAAAAAAATACTACAGTAAAAGTACCTTAAAACATGCAGATTGGTTTTTGTTTTAAACAAAGATTCATGATAACAGTAAAATAAAAGCCAATATTTAAATAAACAATTTTACTAAATAAACTATATTTACAATGGAACATAAATGATAAATGAATTACTTAAATAATTAATCACGGTCTTTAATTGGTTCAAAACCTTCTTTTTGCATTTTTTCCTTAAATACATTATAATCTCGTTTTCTATCAAAATGTGTGACCCATTTAGGTGGACATGATTTTTCAAATATTCTCCTAAACTCAACACAAGCTTTCGATCTTTCAGTACTTTCTTTTATACTGTTACTGTCTAGACACTCCCAGTACTTGTCTCTAGCATCCCAACATATCTTTCGTTGTTGTTTATCAGGAAATGACATCTTTCAGACTAATTTGCACCTAAAACGTAAATTTTAACCAATATCAACACTAACTATTAATAATTTAACACACAAATTAATTTTATGGATAAGTTGTTACGAGAGACTTGTACATAAAATGTGATAATATGCTATTTAACGGTATAAAGTCTATGTGAATGCTAAACCTACTTACTTCTTTCCGAAAAGTAATTGTTATATAAGACTGCGATTCAGTTAATTTAATATAAAAAGAACAATTTAATCGAACAAAAAATAACCTCTTCTTTTTCTTAGAAGAAAATTGACATGTGATTTGACAGTTCAGTATAGATAAATTATACTCAATAAGGCAAATCCGTACTATCAATATTGTTCTGTCAAGTGTAAGTAAAATTGAATAATACGTTCATTTTCTTAAAATCATTACCTATTTATTTTTATTTACTTGATTTTATTGAGTGAATATGTCGAGAAAGGATGTGTTGGGTGGCAGAACTCAAACGACGCCTAGGCTAACAAAATACTTTTATATGTAAATAACAGAAATTATGAAATAAAACCACATTTGTAATTAAAATTGTATATTTTTATTACTCGATTATATTTTAAACGTAAACCATATGTATTATTAACAATCTATCTGTTTAATAATTTTTATTGTTCTTTGAAATTTATTCAAAGTAAAAAAATGGAAATGGTTTACGTCATTTTTAACTTTAAGATTTTCAATTAAATTTAAAATAATTTCAGTTCCTGGTGTAAAATGTATTAAATCAGTTAAATCTGATGTAAAGTGGATTTTACATAAATTTAAAATTACTTGTAATTCCTTGGTGGAATCAAACGGAAAAATACCAGGTATGATAGGTATGTGAATATTCATAGCTTTACATTGCCCAGTAAATATTTTGTAAATACTGTCGTCAAAAAATGCCTGCGTTATTAAAAAGTCAACTCCTGCATCAACTTTTTCTTTAAGAAGCAACAATTTTTCGTCATCACCAGGAAATCCAGCTGCACCAATGCAAAAGTAATTTCCAAAACGATGTCGTATATAAGCTATTAATTCTGTACTATTCTTAAAGTCCGATTCGCTGGGATTGAAGTTTTCTGCAAAATATATTCTCACAAACGTTAACAGAGGCCTCATTAATGTTGCAATTATATTAATTATAATATAATAGTTTTTAAAAAATGTGACGAAAATTTTACTAACCTCCAGTTATAATAAATAAGTTACAGATGTCTAATTGTTTCAGTTCCATTAATAAATCATGTAGAAAATCTTTTCTCAAACTCGTACAAGTAATATGCAGTAAAACATGTTTCTTTTTGATTCTTAAATAATTTGCTAACCTTAAAGGTGGTATTTCTAAATTTTTACACTGATGTTGGTGCGAGTGCCATGTTATAGAAAAAAATAAAGGCTCAAATTGTAAATTATCTAGTTCAACTTCATTTACACCCGGTGTTATTTCGTATGAATACGTTAAACGTTCGATATTTTTAATTAAATCCGTTACTTTGCCGGCCATTTTTATAAACACGCACTTCCAACAAAAAAAAGTGACTTGTGATGGCTTTAAATAACTCGCATGATAATAATGATAAAAAATATATTTCTTTCAATAGATAGCAATGACAGACATTGTAATTTAAACTTAGATAATGGTTATTGTTTAGCATTGTTGTTTATTTACAATTAGATTTTCTTATATTATGTAAAAGGAAAATTGGTTAAGCTGATTTAGTCTATGATAGGTCACGGCTAGCTTAAAAAGAATTCTGACGGGATTAATTTGATTGAAACCTTTGTATAGATATTAGATATGGCTTTCCCAAGTGTCAGTTAAGTACAAATTACCTCGTTAATTGCCATAAATATTAACATTTTTTTGCCATAAATATTAACATTTGCCATAAATATTAACATTTTATTGATATTTAGTCGTCACGTTTACGGTCGCCCCCTTGTGCTCCTATGAGTAATAACATCCTCCTCCTCCTCCAATAATATCCTCCTTCACTATGAGTAATATTTTATACCCCACGAAATGCCCACAAGTTAGCCCTAGACGTCACTTGCCGTATGGCGTTATCAATTTTTTGTATTTTCATGTAAGAGGTATGGGAAAAAATATAAAAAAGACCATAATTATGTATTGAAGTATTGTATTTCGATTTTTTCTATAGGTTATAAACAATAATTATCTTTTATGGCAGTATCACAACCGAAACGGCACTAACAAAAACCACTAAAAACAGATTTGGATGCAACTAGGAACTTTCGAAAATTTAAATATACAAGTGTAGGTATTAACTGTTCTTTCCTTCTATAGAAAATATCGTCCGCACAGGCAATATATAAATAAAACAATAAAAAAGTGTGCTTAATATTAAAAATGAAATCCAAATTAAAAGAACAATGTTTGCTTAAATATAAGAATATAGAAAAAATATTTAAATAATCGCTATTCGATGACAATGATTAAATTGAGGTTTTGTTTTATTTCTGCGCCTCTTGTTATTACTCTTCATTTTTTAAGTCTGGTATGCGTATTTTCATGTCAATATGTTACAGTAGTTGATATCCAACCCTCTACGTATAATTGAACTTAGAAGCGAACGATATTCTTCTATAAAAGTAAATTTTCGAGAAAACTGACAAAAATGATAGTTCGGACCAAATCCATATTTAACAATCCCAAGCTACACGTTGTTTCACTACAGAAAATCACACTCAACTGCCAAATTTTGATAAATAAAAAAACATTTTTTAATATTCCAAATTCCATTACTTGTCACCATCCAAGATACTGAGGCCAAATTATATAAATATCATTTGGAGAACGTACGTTACCTAACTCTAGGCTGGACGTATTAGACGATCGAACGGTACAAGCGGAGTGTGATATGCCCTCAATCCTCTACAATGCTCTCACCAAATTATATAACATGTTCTACAATTCTAGATACCTAAAAATAAATGCGTTTAACATGAAGATATTATATTATAATAATGACGGAATATAATACAGTGGCAATATAACTATCGTGTAAAAGCTTCCAAACACCTATGCTACGTCCGTCTAAATATGTTAGGTATTAGAAATCTACCAAAAATGTTTTTTTTTCTTACGTATGTAAGTTATTGTTATTGTTCAATAAAGCTTCATACACCTTTAATGGTTACAATATTATCGTGAATTATATCTATATATATATATATATATATATATATTATGTATAACTTATGTGAAATCATTAAGTGATATTGTGAACTGATTCCACGCGTATAATTTGATAAGATTAAAATCCCGCAATTACTTTTGCAATCTGCTTTACAATGACTACTTTTTATTTTCAGTAATTATAAGATTTCTCTTCGTAAATATGAACGTGTAAACAATATGGCAATCTACAATTTTTTTGCTAAATAAACAAGTATTAATGCAAATTAAATCTATTATTGCTATACAAATTGATATGTCTAATCGTTTTAAAGTGTCTAAAATGGGATAAAATGGTTATAGTCTAAGGAAATACACACAGCTACGAGATACAATATCGTAAATATAACGGAATATTTGATGGAATAACTAAATCCAACTGATTAGTTAGCCCGTGGATGGTAGGGTTGCCACTGATCTGAATTGACACTGAATTCAGTCTTGTTTCACGAAAATTATTTATTAAGAGGTAGTTTATGTACAGGGACTCGTCTATGCGTAATAGTCATCTATAGTTAATTATTACAAATTAGAAATTAATTGTTGCCCATTTTTTATTGCAACATTTGGTTGTAAGTGCATTTAAAAACGCCAGTAAAAAAAAAGAACAAGAACATTCTTGGTTTTCTTCACATTTTATCAATAATTGACGTACAGATGACTATTACAATTTCATAGATCACAATAAAAATATATCAATCAGGATTAACATTTTAACCTATCATCATATTGTCGCATTGCTTATCACTATAAATATTTAATTAACAAATACATATTTAGGATTACCTACTCGTAACTAATCCATTCTTGCATCATTTGCTCGGAAAATTCATCATTCATCCACACTAGCTCCGTTACCCTAACCCTGGAATGTGCAAATTTAAATCTAATGGATCGAAAATGAACGCCTTTTAAATTAATTTATAATTAATTGGTTCTTTCAATTTTAATTTATGTTATGTCGTTATAGCATTTCTTGAAAAAACGAGCATATCTGTTAAATATAACGAAATTATAAGTTGTACTTTCATTTCTTTCATATCTTTTCAAATTTCTGAAAAATTGCTCCTAAATAAAATTATTAGCGACATCGAATTTGCGTTAAATTAAAAACGTACTTGTTTATTATAAATAAATTATATAGATTCCATTTGTTCAGTTAATTCCAGTATAGGGCTTTCGCTTAGAGGCAGCATGTTGGCTGTAGGAGGCAGGCTATGGCCCTGCCAATTGGGCTGAAATTTATAATTAGTTTTTAAGCTTTTGTATAGATTTTGTAAATAAAATAATGTACGCAAGTAATTTTTAATAGCAATTAAAATTTTAAGGACACTCCTATACATTTACACTATGTTATTATAGAGGTAAAATTTACGAAGAATACTTTAACTAATTATTTCTGAATTAATCGTTCCGTAGTTTTATAAAATCAAACTTACTTATGACAATAAAAGTTATAACAAAAGTTCGATATATAACTTACTTGGCTAGAGTGATTATATAGTGTCCAAGCAATACAGGTAATAATCCTGCTACATTTAAATTAAGTTAAATTCTTTTTTAATTTCTTTTTTAATGCATGCCTCTATTCATGCTATATGGAACATTAATTAATCTATGCTAATTGCACTAATATTTTGTTTAAATTATATATTACTATATCACTAACTTTGCAATACTCATGCATTCGTGTCATCTACGAAAAAAAGCCAAATAATAAGGTGATAAAATAAAACAAGAAACTATTATAAATGTTACATTTACTTGTATTTTAAATAAAACTTGCTACTAAGTAAAGCTATCACATCTTACATAAAACATTGTAATATTATAGTTAGCAAATAATAAGAATTTTCTAAACAGACTTATACATTGAAATTTACCGACTGACGATATTCATAATAAATAGTCACTTATAACTAATCAAATATGTACTTTGGGCTATGAACGAAGGTAGGAACATTTACAGACGCTTGCATTACAATACAAAATGCTATATATATCATAATTATACCTCATACAATTAATATAATACAAAATTTGGCAAGCTTATTTATTTATTATATATGTACAGCGAAATTTATATATAAAGGAGCGAATATAACATTCTGGTATATTGAGTATATGTTCTGTAAATAGTGAATACAATTCTAATTAGGGTTGCCAACATAAGCTCTACTATTTTAAATATAATTTAAATATAATACACTGTTAATAAATATATAAAGCACATTTTAATTAGTGAGATCTTAACCCATTTTTCTAATTTATAACCGTAAATATCCTTTCTCTATGCCGAAAGAGTTGCAATAGAAAATGTTTAGCATTTTTAAAATGTGCTGCCTTTTTTATATAATAATTGAATAGTATACAATATATAGTACACAAACCTGAAAAATAATATAATATTATATTACGACTGGCAACCCTAATTCTAATATCGAAATGTAAACATATCTAAAACGGTTCATATATAGCTACTATTATCGACAATATCGTGTGGCGTATAATTTTTTATTATCATATCGGCAGTTTTATGGTGATCACGTGACTATTTAATTTTTTTTTTTACTTTTAAAGCACTAGTTATTGTCATGCATTCTAGATTCCATGCCTTTGGTGAATAAATCTTATTCAAACTAACTAATAAAATATGACTACTATGAGACCATTGTCCTAGCTGCTGACTAATGATTTGTTATGCATTAGTCATTATGCTCCGAACACATCTTTTCGTAAAGTACACAAACATACATGTAATATATCAAACCCTAAAATTTTGTCAAAAGAAGTTAAGAATTTTGAGGCAATCTATATAATACGTGCACATGTTAAGGACGGTAGGGGGAATCGAAGACGTGTCTTGGATGGGGAGGGGTCCTAAATCTCGTAACATTATTTTTCAAAATATTATAATTTGTGTCAATTTAATATTTTTTTAAGTCATGTCACAGTAAGTACACAAATTTTACCAGCTGTGACAAAGACGGGGAAAGGGGAAGTCATTAAATTCATTTGACGTAATTTATATTAGTAATGGTGTCTATGTCAATTATTACTCTATAATTTCACTATTTACCTTCTATATAACCAATGTATTTCCAAATTTAATTTTAGAATACCAATAGTGTACTACGAATGTGTTTCGTGCATCTAAATACGTGTACGTGTACATTTTTCGCGATCGATCGGTATTCTGAAATTAGATTTGGAATTGTTTGTTATTTGGTATTAGAAGCGTTAACAGTGAAATTATTGAGCAATAATCGACACAAAAAACACTGTTATTTTTTAGCACATAGCAAGATATGCTGAGGCAACCTAATGTTAAGAGACTTCATTCTCCCAATTGGGAATTTAACCTACGATGGGCTCTCATAAATTAACTTTTGACAAAATTTCAACTAATATAAATCTACGTGTACTAGTTGATCTGTTGGAATACCTGGTAGCAGGTCTGCGGCTGGAATAGTATCTCCGATATCTGACAAGCGCTTTGCAAACTAGACGGCAAATTCGACCAGTTCTCATTCCCCAGTCTCTCCTTGTGTATAATATCCACTGAGCCCTGATAAAACTTGGATTCTTCATCATCTTTTGGCTTAACTCGATTAGGATCCTCGACAATAGCTTGGAATGCCAACAAATCTCTATTTTCCGATTCGGTCAACGGCAATGGTGGTAGAATCTG
>FAPJ01000308.1:0-10929 GCA_001485985.1 Heliconius ethilla aerotome | reverse complement strand
GTCGTTTTCACGACAAAGCTCTTAAAAAAAAAAAAAAAAAAAAAAAAAAAAACATACTATATGAGGATAATAAAAATTAAAATAAAATAAAATAACTCATTATTTTTTTATTATGTCACTTATTTTTAAAAAAGCAAACAAAAAGTTATAAAAAAATCTATAGTTATGAGAATAGTAGAGTTTTAGATTTTGTCAAGATCAAAGAAAAAAACTTGAGCAAACTTTTATAACACAAAAAAAGAAAAAAAAAGAAAATAAAATGAAAAAATCAACAAAAAGTTATTTCATAGATAGAGATGAGAAATGCCCCCAGAGAGATTTGAACTCTCGACCCCTGGTTTACAAGACCAGTGCTCTAACCCCTGAGCTATGGAGGCTATGAACAATAAGGTAAAAATGTGTATCATTCTATAGAAATGATAACAAATATATATAATTCATGTTATTATATAAACTTATCATGCTAGATTAGTAAATTGAATTGTATTTTCATAATATTTTTTCATTATTACCTTTTTTTTCTAATTTTGGCAACATGAAACAAAGCAGTCTCTAATATAGTTGCCGTATATGGGGAACACAGTGTCCTATAACTATGTGTAGGTTCCCTCTGCCCACCCACATGAAGGATACAGACTAAAGCTTAAAAAATAAACTAGTAAAAAAGGTTACCTATGAAAATAATGTGATTGAAAAAACTTAGTCCAAAATTCCGCCTCAGTCATTTTATTGGGTACATAGTCTATATGTTTTTTTCTGACTGCCGGATAAGTTTTGAATATAGCATCTATTATATCTTGCGTTAGATTGTATTTTAGACCATTGCATCCGTCCGTTTGTGGTTGTATATCTGCTAGAAATGCTCCTGATACTCCTATGAATAAAAAAATAACATATATTTTTTAACTTTATAGTTTTATAATAATCTGCATATTGAAGTGTAGAGAGTGAATCTAGTGTGAGCATACTCTAAACTTAATAAAACTCCAAGTGGTAAATAAATCAAAGCCCCATTCATAAATAAATAAATATAAGATAAATACAACATAAATAATTTCAATGACACACATAACTTTTTATCAACACAGATGAAACCACAGGTAAAAGTTAGTGTAAAATAAAATGATTTCTCTCACCAGCTTCCTGTTTCATATTAGTTGACTCCGTGTAATGTTTTAATGTGGGTGTATTCCAGTACTCCTCACTGTTTATAACTTTTGACATAACTAAGTCTTCATATAAATGTTTTAGGGTAGGATGTAGCGATAGTAACCTGCGAGAGAATGAGGTTAATATAATCTAAAGTATGGTTTATAAGTTACCAGAATAAACCTAGGTTGGCTAATCTTTCGTGCATTCACTAGGGCATTCACTAAATTTAACAAAAGCCTAAAAACAAATTGACAACCATCTACGACTAGCTTCAGGGTGGCCACAATTTATCAACTGTTCTGTGAGTTATGTTAGGAAAGTAAAAACATAAGATTTAATATCACAATATTCAAGATGTAATCATTTAAAATAATTGATATAATGTTATTAAACAAGATTGAGACCATTGTAGCTCAGCATCTGATTGTAAACACAATAGTTGAGGGTTCAATTCTCACTTGATGATATTACTTACTGACTTACCATCAGTTCCCATCCCACTGTAATAACAAAACAAAGCATGGGTGTTTATTTGTGTGTGTGAAATATATATTTAATTTAAAATACTTAATATATTAATATATTATGATATACAAAATATCAATAAGTAACTATAACAAACCTAGATTTCATCTCTAATTCACCATCAATCTGCCTCTTGAACTGAGGCAACAGATTCTGCAGTAACATCTTTACTTGATCCCTATCCTTGGCCTGAGCTTCGGGGCCAGCAGCATTGACAAAATGAAATGTCGAACATGTCCCGTCATGCAGAACCACTTGTAATTGCACTTTTGGTTTACCAGCAGGCGAGATTTTTTGAGCTGAAAATTATTTTAAAGTGTGAAGTTTTTTCTAAAGATATATTTAATTTATCAGGTAAAGAATAACATAATATGATTGACTGATATCATTATTAAAAAATATTTTTACTTTCACTCTTTAGTCTCAATATTAATTTCCTTTTATTGAGGGTATTGAGGTTGATTGACATTAGAATTGCTATATTTAATTTGTAAAATTAATAAATAAATAAATTTATAGGTTTGTTTTATAGCAGAAATTTAAATATAATTTTAATGCTTTTTTTAACTTTAAATAACTAACTAAGGAGTACAATGCCGCTAGTTACGATGAAATAAAATAATATATTTAAATCAATTCATCAAACTATCCACGCCTGGTAAGGAAATATTATATTAACATTAAATGTAGCAGAAGATCTCATATACCTTAATTTAAAAAGTTTTGATTTGTTAACACAAAATTATAAATAGTTAAATGTTATACTTATATGAAATATTATTTTTAAAGAACATAACTTACTTTTAATATCAGCATATTTATGAGAGACAGCAACAGTATCTCTATTTTCCAACATCCAAGCCAGTCTTTGGTTCATTACATAGAGGGTTCCGTCACCCTTTTTGTACCTGACATGGCCAACGCTCAGCAAAACGTCCTCTGATGAAGTAGTCATTTGCTGGCCGTATAAAAAATGCCACTAATAATTTACGATATCACTAAGAAACGTTCCAAGTCCTTCTCAACTGTAGGGCAAACTCTTTGTACACAATAAATTTATATGTTATCATTACTTCAAAGATTTTCATGAAGATCGCAGCTTTATGTAACAAATATTCCACACTACAATAACATATCTACAAGTTTACAAATGATAAATAATAAACGAAATTGCATCCACAAAAGCACATCGTCAGAAAACCATTTGCGGTTTTGTTTGACATAATGCTAAATGTCACATTGGTAATCGGTTACAAGAAATAAATAATGTTGCAATAATAAGTTGCTACCATATTCTATTTGCGTGTTATTTAATTTACCAATATTTTATCTTTAATATATTTTTGTGCATTATTTGATAAAAAATTATAATAAAAAGAATGTAATGAGTCTAGTCTATTGAGTGAGTAGTGAGACTTTAAAGTGTATATTTCACAAATAATCCAATTTTATAATTTTTGTGCCTAAATAATGTTAAATTCTAAGCTCCTATTAAAGATTATACAACGTGACATTGGCGAAGTGGTTAGTGTTCAACTGGCACGCTCGGCACGCCATAATCAAAGAACTAAATCGAAATACTATTTGTAACTACGGTACTCTTTCTTTCTTATCCTGCATATAGCAGAGTAGCCAGCGGCCAGTCAACTTAAGACACTCCGTTCCCCACATTCCGTAATTTTTTTCGAGGCATTACATGTTGAGCATGGCATAAATCGAACGCCGGGCTTTTATCTTGATGCAGAGCAATGAAAATAATAATAAATAATAATTCATTCCGCCGATTGGTGATTGAGTCCAACAACCGTTTTGTTACAGTCACACCCTTGTACTCCTGCGCCGCGACGGCCTCAATAACTATACTGTTATTGTTATAATTATATATTAATTCAATGACAAACAGTTACATACTTTAATTAATAAAAAAATAGTTTTATAATTGATTAAATTTTATATGACTTTTATTTTATCTAATATATTTATTTAAGTTTAACATGGAATCATAACAGTATGTAATCTTGACAGTTCTTATACTTTCTAAGCTGCTATCTTTTAATTCTTATTAGTGAACGCATCCGTATAAGACCGCCATTTTATTTATTATTGCCTTGCAACACAGAACATTGACAACCCAAAATGCAATCATGGCGCACGGGGCACTGTGTTTGTAGAATGCTGAGAAGTTTTTACGTAAACACTTCGTTATATCTCATTGTAACCCATAAATGTGTTATGATAAATTATCCGTGAATTATAAGGATACTAGCGAAGCATACATGTGTGTTCTAAACTTGGAGTTTCCACTTGTTTGCGATATCGTCTCTGTACTACTAGACACTTGCAGGTACGAAAATCATGAGATTTGCTGTTTTAGCTATACTATCGCATATAAACATATCAGGTTTAAATGTGAATCTGCATATTGTCGTCAGCAAATTCCACAAACCTTATTTGAACATTATTTAGCTGTATTAATTCTATATATTCATTTGTTCCAGATAACTTTGTTGGTGTCATAATGTCAGAGGCGTACGCCCGTGAGATACTACGGAGGAATGTTGCGCAAATATGCCAAACTATAGGATGGAATGGAATAAACTCCACCCCACTTGATATTTTGGTTCATGTTTTGGAGAAATACATTTGCACATTGGGTACACAAGCTAATAGATATGCTGAACAATTCAATAGGACTGAACCAAATTTACATGATTTAGGATTAGTGTTTCGTGACCTTCATATTCAATTACCTGAACTAGGTGATTACACTCGCTGTGTACCACCGGTACCAACACCTGTCAAATCAGAAAAGTTTCCCAAACCAAAGGAGTCCAATTTGAACTTTCTCAAACCTGGCAGTCATGAGGTTGTCACAAGACCTATGCATGTACATGAACACCTTCCTCCTATGTATCCTGAAAAGGAACGAGATACACCAGTTGTTGCAGGGACTGTTGAAATTCGTCAAAATGGTATTGAAAGTAATGATAGCAATGCAACATGTACAAGTCCTGAAATATCTGTCACAGACAGTCCAGAAAAACCTAAAGACCCTTTCAAGAGACCTATTGATCCTGTGTCGTTACCGAATAGTAAAAGGCCAAGGTTACGACTGGATGAGGAGGAAAGAACTAGAGAAATCAGTAGTGTTATGATGACTATGTCTGGATTTCTGTCACCGGCGAGGGAGGGCAAGCTACCTGAAGCTAAACCACCAACAATAGTCGCTGAAAAACATCATGATAAACATAAAGTTAACTCACACCACTCCAACGCAGTGAAAGTACCAATGCTAGATAAAGATAAGAAATCTAAAAAGAATAAATTATTGAATGGTAAAATTATGAAAAGTAAAAGAAAAGATAAAAGTCATAAAAGTGAAAGTAATAAATCTAAGGATAGTAATAAATTAGACAGGTATCCTCCAGGATATCCAATGAAAAGTAAAGATGTACATCCTACACACCATAATCATGTAACTATGCCGGCGCCAAAGCTTGCTCCATCTCCAAAAACTATGCCACCCCCACAAATACCTGTTTCAAGTCCAGTAGCTGTGGAACCTGTAAAGCCCGTTATTAAACAAGAACCAATTGATCCACCTGCAATTCCTAGAAGTTCATTAATACCAGGGGAAGAGGCAATTCCAGTACCAAGGAAAATACCTATTTCAAAATCTCCACTTGTTTCAAATTCTATACCTGTAAATAAACATCATACAAATTCTATAATTCCAGAAGTTGAAATTAAAAAAGAAGTCATAGATGAAGATGAAAAATTGGCTTCACAGCCGGACAGATCAAAAATTAATATATTTAAAAGAATATCGAACAAATCTAAAGAAGATAAGAATGCTCCAGAGGTTGTTTCTGAAAAATTAAATACACAGTCTGAAACCATGATCTCACGATTGCAAAATTCACATGAAAGTGAAAATATTAGAGTAAAAAGTGAAGAATCCTTAATGAACAATAATAATAGTCCAGTAGATTTGTCAAGAGAAATAGATATAAGATCACATGAAGTTATTAATATTGATGATGATTCATTGGAAGCAAGTCCAGCACCTCAATCTAGAGTTCAGCATCCAGAACCTAGGCCAGGAGCATTGTCTATCAACAAGTCACTACAATTACCATTTTCCAAAGAAGTACCTGGTGTCAGTCCAAAAGTAAAGAAAGAAAAGAAACATAAAGATAAAAAAGATAAAGCGGCGAAATTAGAAGCAAAATTAAAGAAACAGCATCAACAGTTGGCTTTTGGAATGGTGCAAATGGCAGAGAAAAAGAAAATGATGAAGCTTCCACACGAGAAACATCCAAAATCTGGTAGACCAAAAGGTGAAAAACTGACACAAATGCCACCTGGTTTTCCATTTTTCCATACAATGACTCCAGGTCGAGGATTAATGCCTGGACCAGGGTTAATTCCAAATCCTGGATTGATTCCTGGAGGTGATTTCCTAGCTGGTTTAGCGAATAATCCAGCACTGAGAGGTTTACAGCCAAATATTCTGAGTAATGCTTTTGCAATGGGTGGTGGTTCTCCACTAATACCGGGACCTAGTTTCTTACCAGGTAGTCTTGGTCCAGGTATTCCAAATCACCTAATGCCAATGGGTAACTTCCCCCATTCGTCCCGATCGTCCTCGGTGAAAATACCGCCAATGCTCCGTCGCCCTAGTCTGGAAGTAATACCTGTAGAAAATGAAGAAGAGAGAATAATGCGTAAGTCTCCTATGATGGGCCGTGAAAAAGATCGCCACGACAAGCACAAAGCTACAACCATTCCAAATATTTTACAAAAACAAAAATCAAAGTCTAGTAAAGATCATAAATCAAGTATATACAAAATGCCACCAGTACAGCCTGATATCACAATAGAATTAAATCCTCCAAAAGTTGAACCTGTGAGACAAGAACCGCCGAGGGAACCGCCACCCCCAGCTAGACTACCTTCACCGGAACCATTACCGCCCACTCCAATTCCCGAACCTGAGCCGGTTATAGAGCCAGAGCTAACAGTCACATCTTCAGATTTATCACAAGTAAAAGAAACAGACATATTAGACAAGAAAAAAGATAAATCACATAAAAAAGAAAAACGAGACAAAGACGGTGTTAAAATTAAAAAGAAAAAAGATAAGAAAGATAAAAACAAAGATAAGTCTGAAAAGAAAAAAGAAAAAGAGGAGAGACAAGAAATAAAAGATAGAATAAAAAAAGAAAAGAAAGATAAAAAGAAAGAAAAATTAGCAGATGGCTTGGTACCTAAATTGACACTAAAAATAAGTTCTTCCAATTCAAATTCACCAATGCCGCCGAGTTCGCCGGACATATTTAAATTAAATATAAAGCCCGTCGTAAAGAAAGAAGATGATTCTTCTCCTGTTAAAGAAGAGCCTGTATCGCGTGATAACAGCAGGTCGCCAGAGTTGGCCCAGATATCAGCGTTAGTGACAAGACCGCCGGCGAAACAGAAACATTCAAAGCATAATCACTCAACGGAGTCAGAAGCACAAGGCTCGTCGCCGTCCGCTTCGCCTGCAAGGAAAAATCGACCTCCCTCTTCTAAATACAAGAGAATACTTATTAAACCGTTAGCAAAGAAAGGTCTAGGCGATAATGGTGAGGAGGATACCACGTCCATATCAGAAGATTCAGCAGCGCCCGCGCCTGTATCAGCACCAACAGCCGCGCCCGATAAGCCTTCTGGCCCCTTACCGACTCCCTACTATGTGGATGAGCATGGTAACAAGATCTGGGTGTGTCCTGCTTGCGGACAACCTGATAATGGGTCACCGATGATAGGTTGCGATGGCTGCGACGGCTGGTATCATTGGATATGCGTGGGCATCACCGAAGAACCAGGCGCGACGGAAGACTGGTTCTGCAAGTCTTGTCGCGCGAAACGCGCAGCCATGGTCTTCGCGGGCGTCACCTCCGGCAAGAAACGTGGCCGAAAACCGAAAGGAGAAAAGACCAGAGACTGTCATTGACCGACGGACGTTTTGTTGTTATTGAGATTAGTTATAATTTTCCGTTCGATAGCAGCGAGTTTGGATGCGATTGTTAATGGAATATTGTTGGATGATATCGTGCAGATACGTTTTTCATCATTTATAATGTTATCATAGGATAGAATCTAAGTATAGTTAATAATTGAATATTGACATAAAATGTTGAACATAAAATAGTTTAGGTACATGTATTAATTACCATAATTTTTAAATATTTTTGTTAAATTTCTTATTTCTCGTTCGCTCGGTTAGATCAAGTTTAATGAGAATGCGGGCGTGTTGTACACATCTCGCGTGTAAGCATAGTTAGAGTTAATATAAGATTCTTTTTATATTGTACAAAAACTGAATTTACTTAAGAAATTGGTGATGTATAAAGTAATCTAGTGAATATTTAAATAAACAGAAAGAAGGCCGGACGTGAGTTCGGCCGATATTTGAATATTTTCATATTATAATTTTAATATAACCCTGTTTTTATTTTTTTGTTGAATTTGTTCCTTTTATGTACAGGGCTAGTGCTATTTCATACTGCCCTCTGAAATCACGGTCACGGGGTAGACGCTCGTCCTAAGTAAACGGTACTTGAGGGGAGGTATGTACATTTAATTTCAGCCAGTGGCCAATTAAATATATTGGGTACTCAATATTGTAGTGAATTATTTAAAACCTCCTCATTGTGCGGAACAAAAACTAACTTTTAATGCATATTATTTATTTTATAAAACTTCGTTACATTTTTCACATTATTATGATATATATAAAGCAATTATTTATCAGAGAAATGCAATAAATTATGTACTGAATTATTTGTTTGCAATAGACTCCAGTTTTTCTGGTTTATTAAAATTTGATGATTGCCAAGTTATTTTTTTTTTACTTTTATAATCCTATTTTGAAATACTGTAAGATGAATATAAAAACAAAAAGCCTTTTAGGTCTTAGATATAATCTATTTATTTCACATAAACCAACTAAAAACTCAACAAACTACAACTAAAAGAGCTTAATTTTTACTAGGGCTCGCTCCTGAGGGTATACTTGCTGGGGGTGGGGTGGAAGGTTGTTTTTCTTTGTTCCAGTCCTTCAACCCTTCTGGAAGGGTTGTATCTTCCTCTAAAGATCCTGTCCCTTCAACGAATTCTTCATAAGTACTCTTTTCTGGGAAAGGTCTAGGACCTAAAAGCTCAATCATGTCATCCCTACTCAAGATTTCTTGCTTCAATAGCCTCTCTGCTACTTTTTCGATATTCGGCTTGTGTTTCGTCAACAAATCTGTTGTATGTTTGTGCGCAGAATTTATAAGTTCACGAACTTCGGAATCGATTAATTCCGCCGTTTGTTCTGAATATGGCTTGTCTATAACCATTTCACCTGGTTGTGGCATTTCAAAGGAAACATTACCTACTTTGGGATTCATTCCATAGTGTACTATTTGGGCGTAGGCACTTTGAGTTATCTTTTTCAAGTCATCTTGGGCTCCTGTTGTGATTCTACCAAAAAAGATTTCCTCGCTCACTCTACCACCTAAAGTCATGCACATTCTGTCAAAAAGCTGTTCTTTGCTATACAAATACTGTTCTTTAGGTAGATACTGGGCATATCCCAGACCTTTGCCTCTCGGTATTATAGATACTTTGAGTAGAGGATCAGCATGCTGTAGGAACCAACCAGCTACAGCATGCCCGGCTTCATGGTAAGCAACAATCTTTCTTTCATCAGGTTGAAGGACATTGGATTTCTTTTCCATACCAGCCACTACCCTTTCTATGGCCTGTTCAAAGTTTTTCATAGTAATATTGTTGGCTAGCTCTCTAGCAGCTATGAGAGCGGCTTCATTACATACATTTGCTATGTCTGCACCAGTAAAGCCTGAAAATTAAAAATATATTTTATAGATTTAAATAAATTATATAATTAATGAGCCCATTGGGGCAGTCAGATGACTGTAAACGCAATGTGTGGGTTTCAGTTCCTATATATAAATAAACATTGATCTTTCATAATGTTAAAATGAATTAATTTCTTTTCACATTATATTTAAATATTAAGAATTATTTTTTTTATTTAAAGGCATGTTTTTACTACTATTAAAAGAGTTAAAATTAAATTATATTTCATTTAATTATTTATTTACTAGATTGGCTAGCTATACATATATATATATATATATAGTCTAGCCTGGATTATTTTCATATTCTAATAACATTACTATTTTAAATGCAATACATAAATAACAATTACTCGTACGAAATACTATATATATATTTATTTATAAATCGATTGAATTAAAATAAACAGTAAATGGTAACGATAGTTTGCCAAAAAACAATAGAGAAAAATGCATTTAAATCAGTAAGAATACTGAGAATAGTGCTTTTACAATTCAATTAATAAAATAAGTAATCGAGTAACATACCTGGAGTTAATGCGGCCATCTTGCGTGCCAAGTTTTCCTTATTCAATGTAGTCTTTAAAGGAGATAAATGAACTTTGAAAATTGAAGCTCTTCCCTTAATATCAGGGGCTGGTACAAAGATTTGCCTATCAAATCTACCAGGTCTTAATAAGGCCTTGTCTAAAATGTCCACTCTGTTAGTAGCAGCTAATACTACAACATTGGTTGTTGTATTGAAACCATCCATTTCCACTAGAAGCTGATTAAGAGTATTTTCTTGTTCTGAATGACCTCCAAAACTTCTGCCTCCTCTTTTTCTACCAACAGCATCTATTTCATCAATAAATAATATACAGGGAGCATGTTTCCGTGCCATTGAGAACATATCCCTGACCCTAGAGGGACCAACACCAACAAACATTTCTAAAAACTCTGAACCTGATACTGTAATAAAGGGAACATTAGCCTCTCCAGCTGTTGCTTTAGCTAGAAGAGTTTTACCAGTTCCAGGGGGTCCTGTTAATAAGGCTCCCTTAGGAATTTTAGCTCCTAAATCAATATATTGCTGAGGGTTCTTCAAGAAATTGACAAATTCCATAATTTCAATTTTAGCTTCCTCACAACCAGCAACATCTTGGAATTTCACACCAATATCTGTTGGATTAATCAATTTTGCAGTAGATTCCATTACTCCACCGAAAAGACCACCACCTTTACGACCTCCTCTACCCATCATATCAGCTGATCTTCTCATCATGTAAATTAAAAATCCAATAATTAACAAAGTGGGCAACATTCCTGTTAAGCTTGCAGCTTCTACTTCAGTCTTGTAGAT
>FAPJ01000301.1:822-11071 GCA_001485985.1 Heliconius ethilla aerotome | reverse complement strand
CCCGCAGCTTCCCCCGCATCTGCACAGATTACAAGACTAGAATGAACGCCCAGCCTTTAATACGTAGTAGTTGGAAGTGCTCAACATGCCAGAAAATACAAATGGAGTGAAGATGATAAAATGCATAATTAAAACCGTTATTATACGGTAAAGCAAAACAAATGAAAAGTAACCTACGATGCGGGTGAATGATGGCGCGGCGGAGGACGTTTCGTGCCCTCCTAGTAAATTGGAGCCCCGAGTCAATATTATAGTTTAGCTCCGCCTGATTGAACGTTGATCACTGAAACATGAACTTGCCTTAGGAAGACATTTTTAGTTTATGTTCACCGGTACCCGTTTGTGCTACTACTACTGGTGTATGTATGTACAATCCACAAAATCTCATGCATTTCAAACTACTGCCAACTAAACTAAGGTTTCTGATAAACCAAGACTATTAATAGAGGTTTCTAATTTATTGTTAGCCTACGTCTAAATGTATATAATGTTTTGTTAGTCACACACATATCGAAATACATAAAAAACTGAAATGAGAATTTACTATTTTAGTTCTTTCAACATAATATGACAAGTAGGACGTGCAGAATCTATCTATTTTGAACTATTAGGTACTACTTTTGTACGTAGAAGAAGACGGAAATTTTCAATTTAATGAGATTTATACGAAAACTATAAGGGAGTTTCTCATAGTATCTTCTTTGGGAAAAATTGCTTAGTAATTTCAACTTTATGTTTATATGTTAGTACATTTTACGTTTTAGTGATTTAGAAATTGTCAACTCAAATGTGAACAAAATTTATGTAGAACATACTGACTGACTTGAGTCGAAATTTTATGTTCATTAGATATATCACGGAGGTGACAAACAACAAACAATATAATCTCAGCCTTGTATGTACACAAACAGCTTCACTTGAATGCACTAAGTACACTCAAATTAAGATTTTAGAAAAGTATTTGCTTTTTTAATACAAATTAGATATTAAAAAGTTAAACAGTTATAAAGCACAATATTTGAATTACCATTACCACGCACTCAAAATGTATATACTCGTATATCAAAATCTACATATTTATATTCTTTATAAATGTACCCTACATAATACGTATGAAAATGTTATGCTAAAATACATGCAGCACCCAAGCCCCAACCAAGCTCACCCTCAACCACGCTCAACCCTCAAAGCAACCCAAAGTAACAATAGCATGCAGATGTGATATAAAATAAAACGTACAGGCAACGCGTGAGAAGCTCGCCGGTACTAAAATCACCGCTTTTGTCTATAATCTCACTGGTATTCATATAATCCTATTTTACTAATTTAGTCTTTGTTCTTTACGTTACTCTCTATGTACAAATATTCAGGAACTCGCCACCGAAGTTATTTCCTGAACCAGAAGAATGATCTGGGAGCGGATGATTTTACACCTAGAAGACAAACACAAACACTCACGTGGTAAACCCGACCACCATGGATTGACATTTAGTGTTAATAACGTAAACGTCATTGAAAATATAAAAAAAAATTGGTGCTGAAAAATTGGTGATGATCTTTAAAATTAAATACTATGTTGAAGTGTCCACTAGTCCACCAATTCATATTGAATTATAATTAAGACAATTTTAGTGCATACAGTGCAAAATTGTTGATTTTTGCGAAACTACTATAACATTTATTGCTTGATTTATTTCGTGTGTAGTGCTGTATTAATTAAATATAAATATGATGTGATTTTTGTGTTTAAAATTCTATACTTTACGCATTAGGTTCGGGAGCCCAGAAGCCGTCGTAAATAGTCCCAACCACCGTCAACCACTGCATTCGGCTTAAGCTCATTTAAATTTTAATGCAAAAAGCTGGCGTTTTTTTTCACTAAGTTAATTATATATTTAAAGCATGTTAACCATTTAGTCCATTTTGTTAGTTCGAAAATAGTTGGTTTTCAATGTTAGTAGTTAAATGTTAGTCAATTATAGATAATTATTTTTAATATATTAAGAATTTGTTTCACCGATAAATAATAAGTTAATGTTAGCACAATTTACAGACATACATGATATTATTTCAGTATGTAATAAAATAAAATTAAGTAGATTAAACAAACGAAGACGACCAAAAAAATATAAAATTAAGACAGGAAAATTGTTGTAACAATCACAAAAGACACAAACAGATATGAAAGATTGAAAACTCATCTAATACATAATCTTAAACCTCGAAGAAGTAATATAATACTAATCTACAAAGAAACAAATATAGAAACAAAACATACAAGGAACAGGACAACATTGCAAAACAGTGGAAGACGGCATTTCTGTTGAACTTTCACTAATTAAAGGGGGACTTGAGAGGTCACTTTTAAAGAGTAATAAGGTCTAGTCAAAGTAATTTCAAAGTCAGTACTGAAATCTGTCTTTGTATTTCTTTTAAAAAATGACATTTTTAATAGCATTGAGTAAATTCCGTAATACAAGAATTCGGGGGAAAGTGGGAAACGGAAGTGTTATTGGGGAACTTAAAATATTGGATTTTGATTGCCTTAAACCTCTGATAAATAATTTAAAGCTCTAATTCCTTTTTCAGTGGAAATTCCATTTTAAATGTTTGATGAAACTGTATGTGTAGTTTGTTTTTAGTCTAGTATTGTATTTAAATGTTAATTTAGTCACGTTGCAAGTCACGATCAACAGCAATATAGTTTTATTTCATCAATGTTTAGTAGTCATTCCGAATGTAGTCAACTATCTTTCATCAATTTGTCCTCGTATTTCTAAAATCTGGTCATTCCACATTGAAGGATGCCACAGACTGTTACCATGAGTTTTTATGAAGTCATTAGGTCTAGTAACTTCATCACTTCAGTGTCTTCCAAGTCATCTCAAAGACCCTCGTTGAAACGTCTCTGGGGTCCCAAACCTACCTGCGTCGAATAATATGTCGCCGACGTCCTCGTCACTGTGAGGTGCATCGGAGAGTCGCGCGTTACCTCCAATGGTGCCTCTCGGCGCGCTGCTGCACCCGAGCCACCAATGAGCGGTCGAACGTGGGAAAGCGGGGTTGTCTGTGTCCACCTGCAAAACATTTTAAATATTATTATAATAAAAAGATAGAGAATAAGAAATCACAAAATCAATTATGTATCACAGTATCCATCTTTTCATCAAAGGAAACACTCACGCTGAAAGTTCTATCATTAAAACGCCAATACGATCCTCCTTTAAAGAAATAGGTATATCCATTAGTATATTGTATAGCAGCGTTTATATTATCAGGGATGCCCTCCCAGTTAGAAAGAGGTTTGGGGTATGTGGCCTTTACTGGAGGGCGCTGCGCGGGATCGAACCTCCAGAACTTGGATCCCTTGTAGAAGTAAATTTTGCCGTTACCAGACCAAACTAAGGCTGCGTCTATATTATCGGGAATTCCGGTGAATCCTGAAAGTATAAAATATTCATATTTTATTCATGTTTTAAATTCTGTGATTGTTGTCGTAAAATATGAAACCACAATATTGCCATTGTAAATTTATACCACTGATACATTTTTAAGTAAAAGTTTATAAATAAAAAATATGAAGCATAATATATATAGATGCCAGATATTTCCTTAAAATGTACTGAAAGAGCATAAAAAGCTATAATTTTCCAAGTGAAATATTGATAATTATCATTAACAAACCAATAAATAAAAATATATATACAGGGTTGAAGAGACGGCGCTCCTTTTACTGAAACTGCATATAGGGTAAAATATTTCAAACCCAGAGCTAAAAAAATTAATCAAGGTACCTCAACAGTTTTGACGTAGGATTTTTTTTTCATTTCACGATTTTTATCCATACCTGTATTTCGTGTGACGCACACATACGTATGCGACGTTGCCGCTTTGACAGGTAAGTGTGTGCGTGCCTATGTTATACTTTACAAATGGTTTTATTTTAAAACGACAATTTTATTATTTATTTTGTTTGAAAAAATAACTTTTTATTTTCTGAATAATACTAGGCTTTTATAAAGTAGTTGAAACTGTGGTTTCATTTAAAGTGGTGCTGACAATTCCATCCTGTATATATACACTAAATAAAAAAAAATATAAAAAATGTTTGTTACCTTCACTGATATCCTTAGGATAGTCTCCGTCCACTTTTTGTCCATTATACCTCCAGTATTTGGATCCTTTAAAGAAGTATGTCTTTCCGTTCTTATATGTGAAAGCTGCATCGATGTTTGCGGGAAGACCAGGCCACGCCCGTGATATGAGGCGTGGGTAGCCGGCCGCCACGCCGGTGTCTGTTAGCCTCCAGTAATGCTCACCTTGACAATTAATTCAATTATTAATAAACATTTAATAACATTGGGGGCCGGGGAACCTGGTATTAAGACATTCCGTTCCCATTAAATCACTTTCTGCTGAATTCTGGAGGCATTCAGTGAAGGAATTAAACCCTAACGCCTTTTTTTAAAATTTTATATTGTTCATTCATTATTTGGTTATTTTACATAATTTCCTGATAATATATTTAAGCTTACGTGTAGTTTTGCTGCTTTCAATCAATATAAAATTATATTACATTCAAGCTATTGGTTAATAGTGAAATCTAGAAATACAATACTAAAATATATTAGATGCTTTTTAGTGCACTAAAATGTTTAACTTACTGGGAAGGTATCAATTAAAATTATATTATCAATAAAAAAAGAAACATTTTTTTGTATGATAATCGTATCGTTAGGCAACGCAAAGTCGTGACGTATAAAAATGAATTCTCTCGGAATAATAGAGGTTTTATTTCCTTTTATTATTATAATAACTTTGGAGCTTTACGTGACGTCATACTTGTGTCGACTTAAATTCATTATTGATCACTTATCGTTTTTTTATTGTTAAGCATAGAGTTAATTTATTTATTTTTTCACTTTTAGTTACATTCTGTTTTAGCAGTCTCTGTATGAGTAAACAAAAAAAGTAAATGATAAACTCTAAAATAAAGATATATGTTTTAAATATATAAAATAATATCAGTTCGAAACAGGCGTGTATACTCGTATATATTTTTAAGCGTATTCCGCATGTAGCAGGGTAGGCAGATACCTTATTGTTGAAGACAATCCGTTTTATTCGAGTGGCGCAACTCAACGCTGGGATATACCTTACCAGAGGGAGGAATGAATATAAAAAAAAACTGGTATCAGTGACTAAATGGTAATAAGTAGGAGTTTTAATTTCTAATGTTTGGTAATGTCTTCTAATGTACTTGTTCGAATTACATGGAAACCATTAACATGATTTAATATTCAGCCTATATGCTACCTCAATAAATAGAATAATAAATATAATACAAAAAGATTTTTTCAATTCGAACCAGTTTCTAAGATTATCACGTTTAATAAACTATGATTTAGATATTTAACTGAGTGACTCACTAATTTTACAAGTTTTCAATATAAGGGCCTATTTTCTAATACTTAAATATATATTACTTTAATAGATATTAGGCGTGCTTTGTCATGGTACGTATTGACCTATTGAATAACATTTTTACAATCAAAAGAGGAACAAAAGTTTCACTTTATATGAAAACCAGTCACGACATTTGTTGGATTCATAAACGTACTCGATACTTATCTAATAAAAGTATAATACTTATATCTTACATTGTTTACTATTATCTATATTATAGAAGTACTTGTGCAAAAGAATTTGATATTATTAATATTTGAATTTTATATGTTAATTAAGTTAGAAAAATATGTTAAAAGTTATTTCGCTCATCTTATCCGTAGGTAGGTACTATATGCAGATACGTCAAGTAAAAGGAAAGAAAAGAAATGGCAATCCTTTGAATATTGCATATTGAATCGCGAAATCTCTCTTTGTATTTTTTTAGCGTACGTTAAGTACATGTGTAGTTTTTAACTTCACTAAATTAATATAATTCATTTCATCGAAAGAGAATCGGACCTACAATCGTCATGTTTACAATCCAGACATGCTAGAACTGCTAGACCCGCGGAAAAAATCAAATAGTATTTTTTTTTATATTTAATAAATTAGTAGTTAGTTGTTTAGTTAATAGTTCTGTATTTAATATTTTTTTATATGTGTGAAACTGTGTAATATATAGAATTTTCTTAAATTTTTATTAATATCAGTTATATTAAGGCACCACGATTATATAAATTTATGTGATAGGGATTTATTTATTTTTACAAAAAAGTTTCATGTCCGCGCCAATAAACATCTGATGGAACCACTTAATAACTAAAATATTCATTCTCGATTTCTGTTATAATTCTTATAATAAATTATTACAAATTTAACATATAAATAAGTCTACAAATTAAATAATTTATGTGCTCTAGATGAGGCCAGTCGTGGCGACGGGGCACAAGCGTGTAACTGTAAAGGCGACAGGTTGTGAGTTCGATTCCCACTCGATGAAATGTTTAATATTTTAACTTCTACGCTCTGGTAAAGCGCGGCGTTAAATTCCGCCACTAAACACTCAATACCTTCAAATTTTGGCGGAAAGTGGCAAACGAAAGCCAAATAAGATATCGGGAACAGAGTATCTTCCACTAGGTTCCCAGGTTCCCTGTGCCTACCCTGCTATTTGCGGAATACACTGTTGAAGCTAAACAAATGTGCTCCAGATAAGAATCATGTCAAGCCCGAGTTCAAGATCAAGTTGTAACTTCGTAAACAAAGCTTTCGCAAAGCTTTTCAACAGAATTGACCTACAACTTTATATTGTTATTTATTATTCTATGAACTTTGTGTGGACATTTATTTATATGATAATGTTACACTTTTTTCTATTGAATTTTATAAATAAAATAATCGTATGCTATTTTATTTTAAATAACAATAAAAAATGTATTATATATAGGTTTAAGTATTTTCAACGACTGATATTTTAAGATTTGTGTTACTTAAAAATTTTAAAATTGAATGCATAATCAATCATGTACAGCCATTTTCAACGTTAAAACTGTTATAATAAGTTTTTCAAAAAAACAACTTAATAATAGGCTTCTAATACCGATTTGGCAGAGAAAGTTCAAACAATACAACAAAAAACCACTACACAACCCACTAAATCACTAAAAAACAGCACTAAATTTAATAAATTATTTAACATCAATTAATATTTTTACAGTTTTTTCATATATTCGACGATTTATCAATCGTTAAAGTTATTCCAGTACGGGACCGAGCGTGCGGCGCACGCGGGGCTCGGAAAGAAACTGATTGAAATCAAGGCATAACTTGATTCCTACACAATATAGATATAGCCTAAGGGTAGAGTTTAAAGAACTAGTTTTAGACCACTGTTTTGCTTGCATTCTGTCCTTCTAAAACATTTGTTGTAAATTATATGTGTTTATGCAAAATTAGCTCTCGCGGCACAATGGCTCTGTAGGTTCGGTTTTCATTCGGAGAAATACTCGGGAATTTGGTGGGAAGTGGGGAATGAAGTGTCGTAACACTAGGTTCTCTTTGCCTACCTTGCTATATGCGTGAGAAAAAAAGAGTAAAAACAGGCATGTAGTGCTGTTGTTATTATCTTGTAAGCCCAAGTTTTAAAACTTACCACATTACAGGTATTTATTATTTTAATACTTTCCAGTAATTTGTCAAACATCCAGTAATTGTGATAAGATGTTTCTTCCTCCAATTTCAAGTTATTTAGAAATATCAACATCGTGGCGCAGCAGGAAAGTGTCTGATTGTAAACGCCACGGTTGTGCGATCGATTCTCACTCGGAGTAATTAATTAGTTTTATTTAAATTTTGGTAACGTAAAATGTGATGGTAAATATAAAAAAATTATGAGCTATCTACAACGTCTCCGTAATAAGATCTTGGATATTCGCATTTTTTACATTTTACCATAACACCTAAGCAAAGAAATGAAAATACATATAAGTTTAAATTAATATTGCATTTCCTCGAGTGGGGTTCGAACCTTCAACTAGTCGCGTTTAGAGTCACACATTGCGCCCCTGCACCACGACGGGCCACTTCTCTCCTCTCTAGTATTATTATATTAATATTAAACATATCGGCACGCTGTCACTGGACACGCTACGCGGAGGTTCAGGGGTCATCCTGATCGGATTCGCATGCAGTTGATTTATTATACTCTTATGTTAATAAACAATATTACGTTATATTCGAATACTGAAGTCCGTCATGGAGCAGCGTTTAAATGCAACGCGACTTTAACTCAGTACAATGAATTACTTTAATTTTATTACCAGAGACTCCGCTCTAAGCTCGACGTTGGATTCCACCAAATCGCAATACTTGAAAACTGAGCGGGAAAGTAGATACGGAGTGATCAACTCTGACTATCATGCTATATGCAAAAAAATATATAAAATAATATAAGCAAATAATATTTCTTGTTTTCTTTTTTTTTCGCAAAGCGTTACAACAATTCATTCCCAAAGTAGTTATCGAACTTACAGTCAGTGCGCTTGCGACATCATGCTGTATCCTGCACAAAGCGAAGTAGACACATTGAACCTGGGAATCTAGTGTCCGCCAAATGCTTGAAGCATTGCGCGTTAAGTGGCGGACCTCAACGCCGCGATTTGCCTCGTTACCAATGCGACGAAATGAAAATACTTAATATTTCATTCCTCCGAGTTGAAATGGAACCCACAACTGTTGCACACTTGTGCCCCAGCAAAACAGCCTCAACTGTAGATACCTACGTTTAATTGACAAAATATGACGACGAAATAAAATATATTATTTAACTTTTAAAAGACAAAATAAATTATTTACTAATAACGCAACATTGTAATAATAAAAAATTTATTCAATTATTTGCATAGCTGGTGTTAAGAGTGCTTAGATGGAGATTTGATAAATAATTCTCTGTCCGTATGTCCCACTCGATACTCGATGTTTCTTATGTGTTGTTGAGCTTTACGTTCACAGATATGTACTTGGACTGTCAAAGCTTGGAAAAATATGCCGTAATTACTATTAATAAAAGTTTTTCTCTGCATTTTGTTGTTTCTTAGCCTTCTAAAAAAAGTTTCTATTTTAATTTAAAAAATGTTTAATGAATATTTCTTGAATCAAGGCTATTTTTGATCATTAAATGATTTGTAAGGATCGTTTCAGCTATTTATATAATTAGGGCACTGGGACTGACTAAACAAGCCAGAGAATATTAAATTATAGAATAATATGAATGTTATTGTAAAATTTCATAATAGTAGTGTAATCTAGATAAGTTAGGTTAGCTTACTCCTACATAGAGCGCGATTTCTGGATAATCAAAGTTGACATAGTCCAGGTTTCGATGTCTGCTCGAACCACATGTTTATTTAGTAATCTAAAAGTCTTAATTGATTTCGTGATCTAATAAAATTATAATTTTTAAGACTCTATACTTTGGAAACTAAAGTTTCAGCCAATTCACTGGAGGCAACACAACGCACTTTACCTTGAAATCAGAGCAAAGAAATGAAAATATTAAATATTTCATTTCGTCGAGTGGGCATCGAACCCATAACCAACGCTTGTGTTGAACCACAAACGCTTGTGCCCCTGGCCTCATAGTTATACTCGTAGTATAAATAAATAAAAAACTATTTTTAAAACTAATTCGTCCCTGTGTACCATCGTCAACATTCTACAAGCAAGCGTACTTTAGCTACAACTCTACAAGAGTACCAACTATCCTACAGTACGGTCGACGAGTTGTGGCTATCCTAAAGTTAGTTCTGAAATTTTGCGCATGCTTCACTCGAGAATAAAATAAGAAATGTAAAAAAAATGGAAAACCAAGTCTTCGCAGCCATCTACAGCCAACTTTAAGGCGGCCACGACTCGTGAATCGTACTGTACTACGATTTGTTTTATATTATCGTCTTATAAGTTTGTTTGTGTCGTTCAACAGTATTGGAACTTCGATCCTTTGATGTAATAGTAAGTAAATATCTTTTAAGTACTTAGTATAAATAGTTGTTATACCTTATTTGCATAACTTAGTCTTTTTCAGTGCTTGAGTACATTTATATTATTTAAATGTTTCACTCAACAGGGGATTCTCTTATTTTTTAATGTCATTATTTATATTTTTCGAATATCCGTATGCTGCTGTACACATTCAATACAAACTTATAAAATTCCTTATGCCTAACTAAAGCTAAAACAAAAAAAATCTTATTGTATTTTTAGTTTATCAAATATTAATGAACTTGCACGGTATTTTTTTTTT
>FAPJ01000290.1:3419-18526 GCA_001485985.1 Heliconius ethilla aerotome | reverse complement strand
ACAAACAAACTCTTCCGCTTTATTGTATTAGTATAGAGTATAGATAGTTACTTTAAATAATTTATAAAATTATTAAAAATATATTTTTAACCTAAACCTTAATTTTTTTCCCAACCATATTTATGCTACTTAAACGAAAATTTCCATTTCAAATCTCAAATTTAAGTAGTTACTAATATCAAAAATCTTATATCAATTTTTTTTATATATTGTAAATAATTTTTACACCTGACCACTGAATTATTTTTTTATATTAGTACCTTGTTATCTATAAAGCGTTAAGCTTAGTTTTTTGTTTTTAGCTCCAAGTAAGGCAGAGGGAATCTAGTGTTAAGACGTCTCGGTTTTTAGCTTAAAATAAAATGTTCCAAACGGAAAAAGCATAATTGCACTTTAATTGATGGATGCATTACTTTTTTAAAATGAGTTAATAACTAATTTAATTGTAATTAAAACTACATTGTTATTTATTAAATATTTATTTGTAAACCTAATAAGTAATTGTAAATTATTGGTAAAATACACGCGCGTAGAAATGAAATTAAAGCTAGAACAGACTTACACAATATATTTTAATCTTATATATAACACGTTCGAGTTTCATACAGTTATGCTATCTCTCCAAACACATCAAACCACTTTCTTGGACTTCAAAAACAATATTCCGACATAGCGATAGGGTAACATTGTAAATATAAAAATATAAATATGGCCGTTTTACGTTTGCTTTAATTTATTTAATTATGTTGAGATAGCAAATCTGCATATTATTATTGGAAGACAGCAAACTGAGTTGATAACATTTATGCATATTCCAATGAACGTAATCATGTTATTGCCGTAGAATTTTCATAAAAATATCACAAAATATTTTTTATACTATATCAAATGTAATTTCAGGTTGTTTTCATAGTTTCAGGTTCGAACCACCTTCTAATGTGTAAAACATAAAAGTTGATAAAGTGTAATATATGAGGCATTGCGTGTTGAGTGGCGGAACGCCGCGTCTTCCCTTGTTACCAGAGTGAGGAGTGAGAATCGAACCCATAACCATAGCGTTTACAGTGACGCGCTTGTGTTACTGCACCACTTCGGCCAGATTGTATTATTCATAGAAAGATATAACCGAACATAGCTAATTATATAAACAGCAAACAGCTTTAACATGATATTTTCACAATATGTATATAATAATGCTCTTAAAAATACAAAGTCAATGGTATCACAACCATAATTTGTACACTATTTTTAGCAAAACATCTTATTTACACATATAATTGCTAAAAAGCTTACAATTCATTACAACTAGAAATATTAATCCATATATTCAAAAACATGAATATTAGTTTAATTCTTCTAACGTCAATCAATGCAATAATAAAAATATTAATTACAAAATATATTTTTTTCAGACCATTTAACAGATAAAACATGAATTGATATGGCACTGTTTTTTTTTAGTTTATTCATAATACAAAAGTACTCTAGTAATAAAAGCATAATAAATGTCATGGTGTCAGTTAAAAGTTAATATATAGAGATTCCAATCAGTCTTATCTTAAGCATAGTGTTAAGTGTATAATGTATAAATAAGTAATAACCTAATAGTTCAGTAAAATAAGGACGTTAAACTAGACTAAGTAACTTTAAAGTCACTGGAAACCTTTGGGTTGATGCAAATTCATCTTTGAACTTTTATTTCCTTAAACTTAATTATACCATAAACTATTTATAAAAGAAAATATTATCGAAAATATCAAACTAATACTTGTAAAACTTTAGAAATTATTTAGTTTCTATATTCGATATAATTTGAGTAAAATGTTAAAAAGTCGAGATCACAAAAAAGATATGTCATGATTACTCATTACATTCATAACTATATTCCATACAGCTGCTTCATTATTTTTAATGTAACCCTTATATTAACCAATTATCGATACTGCTAATGTTCACTGAATCGAAATCGATTTTATTATCGATATTTATTGATATTAAACAGTTGAAGTTTAAAAAACTTAACTAAAATTGCATTTAATGTAGAATTAACTGCAATATAATAAGATATTTATTGTTTATATGATAACATTTACATATATAAAAATCAGTTAAAGACGGCCGGTATTTAGGCACATATTGCAAGTGGTTATTCAACTACCATATTTATACATTTTGTATATTTCTTTTTTGTATTCGTACAAAAATAAGTGATGATTACTTCAAATATTCAGTATAAATGTAATCGGTACCATTTTATTACCTAAGAAAGGAAAATATTTATTTAGAAAACATATAAAAATATATGTTTTCTAAATAAGTACAATATCTACTGATTTGGCTTTCTATGGACGGTGTGCTTTCTCAACGCGATGCTCGTTTACGTTTCGCCTTAATGTAATAAAAAGCTAATATTTTAGAAAAATTTGTTCATAAGCTTAATAGATCGTGATGGCTGCCTGTGCATTTATAGCATTATATACTAAGACTTAGATGTCCAGTAATTCCATGAATATTTTCAATTCAATTTCTATATCAATCATTACTATATCTATAGCAATAATAATAAAAAAATGTTTTTTCTCATAAAACAAATGCGGTTTACCGCATTAATCAAAACTAAACTTAACTTCCTCGCGGGACGGGTCATTGTTGGCCGCTACTGCTTGTAACCAATATCTACTGATTTGACTCTCTATGGACGGTGTGCTCTCTTTACGAGACGCTCGCTTTCGCTTCGCCTTGCTGTGTTTAGTTCTTCGACGTCCCACTTTCGTTTTCATTTCCGCTATTTTAACAGAGAGCTGGCTGTCGAGCGAATTGCGACGTGATTCAACTGATACGTGACGTAGACTGATGCTTATTTGGGAATCCTGTAAAATATATATCATTATTGAATATTGTTAGTAAGAATTATATAAAACAAATATAAATCTAGTACTAGATAGAAAATAATGTAGATAGCAAACATTTTTGCTATTGACTAAATATCTCCTCTTATAGGCTAGTGAAAAGCTGTTGTATATTAACCAACTAGAGATAAAATAAAAGGTTATCAATGAGTTGCGTTTTACACTTTTACTGTTTTAGTACTTTCAGGGCTCAGTGTATGTGTAATCGCCAAGATTTACTATAATAAATTATTAAAGTGGATTGGCCTAACCTAGCAAAAATCATATTAAAATTATTACATATTACCTGTGAATTACGTCGGTCAGGCGTAGAGCTGAGCGAGTGGTGGTGCGCGGGCAGCACTAGTGCGTCGCGACGACGAACGAAACGGGGCAAATTGGCCGCCCACGAGGAGGATAGCTCCGCACTGTAATAAGAATTTAGATGTTTTTAAGGTTCGAGACATTGTATATTAAGTGGCGGAATGTATAACGTATACCGTGTTTAATAAAATCGATTCTATTTATGCTACGGATCATAAATTTTGTTGTTTTATTATTTTTTATAAAGAACGTGAACAGAGAAGACACTTTGTATTACCCGATCAGAAAATTTAAATACAATGAATTGTCCAAATCAGAATCGAACCCACAAAAACACAGCTACACAAAACCACACATCACCATAATAAATTTCTCAAAGAAGACAATAACAATACTCCATAAATAAATAATAAAAGCACCATTGAATAGAAGCACACCTCTCATGCTTGCCGTCGTCCGGGTAGTCCACAGGCGAGGTGTTGTCCAGACAGAAGGCCACAGGGTCCTGCCTGGAGCCGCCCAGCGATATGGAGAGACGACCGCGCGTTATGAACTCGTTGCGTCGTTTGTACGCGCGAGCTATTAGTTCGTGTTTGCGCGCACGTCGGGTCATTTCCGCTTCTACTGAGCAGCCGCATTTCCTGTTCCAAATACGAAATATACTTAATCCCATGTTTATTTGCATGCAATGGGTTGTAGACTTTTTTTTAAATATATTTTTTACTATAGATAGACACGCGATTTTGATTAGTGTTGTGAATAGTTGAATGAACAGAACAACCAACTCTCAAAGCAGTTTTACTGAAAAAAGCTGGCAAAAAAAATATTAGTTCAATATATAACTCGCAGGATTTATTGCTTCATATAATAACTATCTGGCAGGAAACTTAATATTTTAAGTTTTATCCTTTAATTATTCTTGGACAGAATTGTAAGTTTTACTCATTAACATCCTTTTTAGTTACTTTAAATATCTGAAGTGGTAGTGGTTTTTCATTTCCTCACTCTAGTAAAAAGACAAACCTGCGACATTGAGTTCTACCGCTATGAACCAACAATGCAACAAATACATCTATCTATATATAAATATAATTAAACACAAACTTGGCCATATATCGTCTCCACGCAGCAGCAGCAGCCGGTGTCCACGTCCACGACGCCATTAACGCGCCCGCCGCAAAACAACACAACAGGCGTAACTGCAGTACCGACACCGAGGGCCGAGCACCTGCCCCGCACTCCCGGGTACTGCCGTCCTTTAGACCTTCTAGACGACAGCTGAAAATAAATTTAGGTAAATACAATAAAATATAAATCAGCTTCAGGCTATATCCCGTACACAGCAGAGTAAGCGGAGGGAAACCGAGTGTAAGGACACTTCATTCGGCGTAAGTCAATGTCGCGCTCACACAAGTTACAGCAAGATATAGCACACAAAAAAAGCATTAAAACCCTTCTGTAACTCTTACATGATATTCTTCTTGAACGACTCCTTCCAGGCGTCTGCGTTGCGGAACTCGTACACGTGACAGGCGAACGTGACACAAATGAAGACTGCCACTAAAGCGGCTGTGAGGGAACATCTAGTTATGGTCTGCCTTATTTTGTTAGCGGCGCGCGGCGATATCACATCTTTGCTGGACACGCGTACTGCTATCAGGGAAAATACGCCTGGAAATAAAAAACATAAAGAATAAGAAATTAAATGTATCCTATTTTTAATGTTTATAAGGTCTCACCTAATCTATATTTATAAAATTGCTTTTCTATAAATTAGGCACTTGGTGTATGTATATTTTTCAATTTAACATTTCAATTGCTTTGATTTGTATAAATAACACTGCATAAAGTTAAAATAAATAGAAATATTTATTTACAATACAGAAGACATTACACAAATTATTTTCATTCTCGCTCTGGTAATATGTTACGTGAGATACTTACTGACTTCCACCACTCAACACAATGTCTCAAATTCAAGTGGAAAATGGGAACCTACACGGGAATCTAAAAAAAAACTTACCTCTAAGCAAGAAGTATCCTCCCAGTACCAAAACAATGGACAGGGGTGCCAACAGCAACCCAGCTCTCATAGGGTGGTTGACGTAACCCACGAAGCACACCCCTGTCACGCTGTTCCCGTCAACTTCACCGAAAGCCATAGTTGTGATGGTTAATATTAATGGTAGGGACCACGCGACCAGATGGAAGTAAGCTGCCTTTTTGTCTATGCGATCTTGGATTTTACCTTAACAAAATTAACAATAATGATTGTAATTCATGAAATTTATAATAAATTTAAGAAATATTATTTAACGTAAAAGAAACTTTTCAATAACGTTCAATTTAAGTTAAATTGTTGCACATTATTGTTTTATATAACCAAAGTTTATTAAATCATCCTACTTACCTAGCGCTCTGAAGCTCATGTGCCACGCGTAAGTAAATATAACAAACCACACACAAGCCGCCATCATGAAGTAATAAACCTGTTAAAAAAATCTTTATTATCAAAATATTTTTTTTAAAAGTTTTTAAATAGTTTAAAAAAAAGGATACGTACCAACACAAAAACAACGACACAAGATAAATTTTCTTCAGCGGACGGTTCGCCCTGTCTTCTGGTGCCATCTTTAGAACATACTATATCATCTCTTGATCCTACCCCAAATTGCACAAGCCATCTGTAAGCGAATAAATTGTAGCAATATTTATATACAAATATTTTTTTTTTCTATAAGAGTCAAAGTTTTACTAGTTATATTTTATTGTATCATTTTAGTTTCACGCTGTGTCCTGCATATAGCAGTGTACGCAGAGGGAACCTGGAAACTTTGGAGGCATTGCGTGTAGAGCATCGGAACTCAACGCCACGTTTTGCCATGTTGCCACAGCGTGGAAATTAAAATATTAAATATTTAAATTACTCAAGTGGAAATCGTACCGATGACCTCTCGCATTTACAGTCACATACTTGTGCCCATGGGTCACACGTGGCTTCATAAAATGTTTAACAATTGTGAGCAAAACAACAGTTCTCTTTTTTCTATTTTTACAAAAGAATATTCACTAATCAAATAAAACTTACCCCATAGAAGCAACGGCGAAACACACGTTTATGTAGAAAATGACCAGCGCAGGATACTTATTAGCACTTCGCCAGTCTATAAGGAATGTTGCCACAGTCAGTAGGTTCAAAGCCAGGCACACCCCGGCACCCCAAGCTACCAAGCGATGTATCTGTTGATGTTCGTCCTCAGTGTAGAGTGGATCTCGACATGGTAGACCGCAACCGGATATGCCTAAAATTTTAAAGTTTTTAAAAACCAATTTGTTTGACAAGTGTATGACTTTAAACGCGACGGCTGTCGGCTCGATTTCCACTCAGGGTAATGAATTATCATTGGAATGTAGATAGAACACCAAGTTCCTTTGCCTACCCTGCTATTTACGGGACACCGCATAAATCTGAGAAAAACAACTACGTAAACGCTAAATAATGTCAAAGTAGTAAGAACATACGAGATTCGGTAGATCCTCAAGACAAGCACTAAGCAATTAGAACTTTGCACAGTTATTCATAATTATGATAAATATATTAAGAATGAGTGAATAATTTTAATGATTATGCAAGAAAAATATTCTTCCAATTAAATAAAAATAAAAAGTATGACTACAATTAAACATATTTATAAAATAAATACCATAATCACGCACCTTCATAAAAATGCAGCTTCTTATCAGTGTGTATTAGAGGCGCTAAGCATTTGCCGGTGGTGTTGAACTTCATTTCTCTGGCAGCGTTCTCGCATTTCGGCGGAAACAAAGTCGCGTTACATTTTAGAAAAGAGGGAAAATATGAAGTGTTATACAAAATGGCACATGGTTCCATAGTTATTTTACACATTTCATAAGATGGCAAATATACCATGTCGTGGCCAAGGATCCTTTCGCAGTTCGGCATGAGCGTGGCACAGAGCAGTGGCTGTATGACAGCCCAACATTTTGGCACGTTAATCAACTCCCTGTACAGTTCCAGTTGGTTTTGTATTTTATACTGACTGTCGTAAAAGGTAAGGCGGACGCTTGTGCTGTTGTATGGCAGTTTCGCTCCCAGGCATGTAGTTTTATTGAGTGGTTCACATTGTGCTCGTCTGACGCAGCTATCTAGTTTTATTTCTCGCTCTGGAAACCATTGAGTCCCTTTTTCTGACTTTATCAGTCTGTAGTTAGGTGTCTCCTCTATAGGTTCAAGACGCATCGTGGTATTTTCTACTGAAACTGATGCCGCCAATGCATTTTTATCGCCTCCATTGTCATATTGGCTCGCCCCACACACAGAAATAGTTATAAGTTGAAACACCCATCGGGCAAGCTTCATCTGTAACAGAAAGAGTGTGATAAATAACACACTTTATAAAGCTTTTAGGGAGAAAAAAAAGTAAAATAAATTAAAACTACATTTCATTTCTCAATTTATCTTTATTTATGTAGGTAGAGGGCGATAGCAAATGAAACCCTGTAAATTTCCATAATTTTATTTCTCCACAAAATTGTTTATATTTTATAATTTTTCAAAAACGTTTAGTACAGAATAGTCCTTTTTGCTGTCCAAGAGTCAAGGTGAAAGGAAAAAATGACGTCAGTACATGGAGACATCCTTTAAATGGATTGAGGGATATAAAATGTTGACACAATTTTCAAACCGCACCAAATTACTTTTTTTCTTGTAATCTAAATATTTTGTAATAGTTTTAAGTAATGTCACTAAGTGTATCAAGTAAAAGGCATACTATGTGTATTGTGAAGTATTTTTTTGTTTAATATTTATGTTAAGAATAATTATGTACGAGTAAAAGTTCTGCAAATAGAAGTCTAAAAAAAATTTTTTTTATTAAATTCATAATGATATAAAATTTTAATTAGTTAGTTATCTTATTCATAATGCATATAAAATAAAACATATATAAATAACCGCATCAGAACTTAATTAATGTAAAATTTAAATTTTCTGTATTTTAAAACAATATGAAACATATTACATAAAAGGGTTAAAAAAATGATATAATATGTATACATTATAGGTAGGTAAGATTATATTAAAACAAATAAATTTGTGATTAAAAATCCTAGAAAAACTTAAAGTGTATATAATAATGTTAAAAAGAAGTATTATTAACTAAATAAATGTCACTTGCTGTACTGACTCATTTCGGAGGTTAGAAGGAAGGATTTATCTTGGACATTACTATATTTTATTTTAACATTTATTTCATCCCACATAAACAAGTTTCTTACTGAATATAGCAAATTTTTATTTGAGAAAAATATCTTTATTTTTAAACATAATCAAAAATTACCAAATTCTTACTATAAGTATGATGATAAAAGATGACCAGCACCTCTGTGAAGTCTTCAATTTACAGCCTTTGGTTGCATTCAGTGTTTTCAATCTGGTGTGTAAGCTTTTCTTCTCATCTTATAATTACCTGATATTAAAATAAATACATTTTTTATTTTTGTTCAACAAGTAATTATAACATTAATAGAACTAATCAACTCACCAGTTTAAGCAGCAAGACGAAAAGGGACCTGTACAAGGTAGCTAATAATTTTTTTTTACAAATTAGACGAAGACTTTTATTTTAACTCCGAAAAATAAAATACAAGCTGTAAGTAAAAATTATATACAACCTTTTATTCGCCAACACTTTTTAATCTCTTACACTTAACACATAACTTAATAGTTCCAAATAGCATTTAATGTCTAGTTTCATGCATTTTGAAATAATTTTTAGTTCATTGGTTTTCCTCCTCTCCTGAATATTCTATTTGCGCCAGTACCGCGACGCGTCCAAGTAGATCCTCGAGGAGGTCCACCTCTACGCATATTACGTCCATTGTAACCATTCATACCTCGCCCTCTGCCTCGATCCATACCTCTTCCACGATCAACACCTCTCCCTCTATCCATGCCTCTACCGCGATCGTGCCCTCTTCCTCGAAAACCACTATTCCACATTTGGTTTCTTGAGTAATTTTCACTGTCGCCATCTTCTTCACCATTGTAGTTATCGTCTTCATAATTTTGATCATAAGACTCTTCTTCATTATACTCATCATTTTCTTGGGGATACGATTGATTGCTACTGTAACCACTCTCATAATGGCCTTTATTAAAACCATTGTCTGGAAAGGGTGGTCTTTGAGACATTGGTGGCATATTACCCATAGGGGGACCCATATGTGGCATGCCACCCATTGGAGGCATGACACCTAGTGGTGGCATTCCAGGTGGCGGTATATGCATAGAATGTAGTGGAGGGGGCCCCATAGGTGGCCTCATAGGTCCCATATTCATTGGAGGTCTCATCATTCCCATTGGTGGGATTGGTCCCATTGCCATCATATTATTCATTTCTGAATTATTATCATAATTACTGTAGTCTTCTTGATTTTGTTCATCAGTTTCCATTTCATTATCAAGGTAATCTTCCTTTTCAGTATTTTCTTTATCTTTCTTTTCGTCTTTCTCAGAGTTTTCATTTTCGTCTTCATTAGTAGCTTCTGGAGTGGGATATTCGAAAGGAGGGAAATTCTCATCATCAGCATCTTCTTCTAAATGTGGCATCATATCATCCAATTCTTCTATTTCCCCTGTAGCTATATATCGCTTTAATGCAATAGGTCCATCAGATATTGCTTTTTCTAGTTTTGATCCAGGGTCTACAGGAATTAACTTACCATAGACGAAAATAGCAGTAGGACTGAGTTGTTGAAGTGGTACAGCACCAGGAACAGATTCTACTAATGCTTGTGTCAAAGCAGCATCATCATCCACTGTTGGACCATGATTCCATTGAACTTGGAAATTCCTAGGTATAGGTTTACTATAAGGAACTTTCTTAACTTTCTTTTCAAAGTCCATTGGTATAAGTGTTGTATCCAAATCTAAACCTGGAATTACTTTATCTGTGTCTGATGAGAATATTTCCACTTTATCTTCAGGACCCATACCTGGAATGGCAGCTGGTTCTTCAAGCTCATTATCATCTTGTACACCAGGAGGTAATGTGTTAAGATTATATTTATCTCTCATTTGATCACCGGGACGATTTCTGGTCCAAAATTTAGAAGTATGGTCATTAGATCCAGAACACAAAATATGGCCTAGTGGGTGCCATGCCATAGTCCAAACAATTGATTCATGAGCCCCCTCTATGCAACCTACTTCTTTGTCAGTACCAACATTCCAAAATAGTATTGATCCATCTGATCCTCCAGAGCAAAATAAGCCCTCATGATTTGGGTGCCATACAACACTTGAAGCTTCTTTTTTGTGTCCCCTAAAAATTTGAAGTTCTGTTCCAAGTTTACGAATATCAAATAATTTTAAAAGATGATCCCGAGATGCAGTTATTAACCAATTTCCATTATCATTCCATTTAAGGTCCATAACAGTAGATTTATGAGCATGAAGGGTAGATAGTGCTGTCCCTGATTTTGGGTCCCATAACTTAATGGGCTGTTGATTATCTTTACTTCCAGATACAATAAGGGCTTTAGTTGGGTGCCATTGCACACATTTTACATCAGCACCATGTCCTCTTAAAATTCTTTCCTCTTGACATCTGTAAAAATCAAATATGCGCAAAGTACCATCATCAGAACATGTAACTATTTTGGAGTCACTAGGACTAAAACTTATTCCTCTTACAGCTTCCTTATGAGCTTGGTACATTTTGACATTGTTCATGTTACTTTGCCAATACTTGATAAAGCCAGAATGGTCTCCAGTCACCATCCAACCTTCACCATGGGACCATACCATAGATCTTACAGGAGAATCATGGGCTTGCAGTATAGTTTCAAAGTTAAAAGTCAATCCATTCCATAATGTGAATTCTCCAGAAGATGCACCTGTTATAAGTCTTCGTCCTTCAGGCGTCCATGCAACGGCAAAAATAGGACATCTCATTTTATTGGTTGCAGTCTTAACAAATCGAGTGGTTACAGCATTTATTGGATTATCAGGATATGAAGGTGGTGGTAGCAAATCAGGTGTGTACATTGCATCTGGTTGCAACGCATGCCTATCACGCCAGTCCCTTTGCCACACACGACATTCTAAAGCTTTAATTATCGCAGAATTATAGTCTACAGTTTTTCGCATAACCGATTTACGTAAACGTTTACCATCAAAATCATCTTGAGTCATATTCAGAGGGCCTTGTGGTGGAAAACGCATTTGATAGTTGAAAGGTCTAAAGTTATGGCGAATCATGTTTCGACCCGGCGGGCCCATGGGACCCATCGGCCCACCCATGCCGGGTGGAGGCATTCCCATATTCGGAGGAGGGTGTCCAAAATCCATGTTTAAGACTTCGATACCTAATTAGAGAAATAGTATAATTATATTCGAGAATTTTTACAAAAGGATCTACTTTGCCTATTATATTCTATAGCATCCATATTTAGCTTACCTTGTTTTTAATGACAGCAGTGTAACATCATACGTTTCTGGGTCCTATTCACAGTTAAAATACTTTTCTCACAAATAATAAACTATTTGAAAAAAAAAACAAACACAAACTAAATAACCTAAACTATACAGAATAGCGGAATGCTACCGAAAACTAGACAGCCAACAAACCAAGCCAGCCATGTTTATTTCCATAGATAAAAATGAAAACATTAGCCATAAACTAATATAAGTCTACAGATTATACATACGCACAGAATACATTTACCCAAACGTGTATGACATAAAAATAATTGAATACGGTAGGTATTCAAAGTTAGTAAAAAAACTTTTGCTTTAGTAAAGTTTTACATTATTAAAGATTATTGACTTTTTTGAACGTTTTGAATCCTGCCTATAATGAATTATATTATAAATATATTTTTCAAATTCATAATAAACAGAAAAAGAGGACAAAAGAGAGCACAGATGATATATGTATGTCTGTGATATATTTAAAAATAACATATAAAAAATAAAAAACAACATACGTATAGGAAAACTAGTTTAATTAAAATTTACATAACTTATGACTACCATTATTGATTAACTATTAGGATCTTCTTTTGATTGTAATAGGGTGTCCGGAAACTGGGAATAGAAGGATTTCAATCTTCAAACGATCACAAGTTTTTGATTCTATTTTGTAAATCCTTAATATATTTGTAAGAATGCTCTTCATGGATAACATTCCAAAATGACGTCCTGCAAGATGATATATAAATATTATTAAGAATGGATTATAAAAAAAATTACAATTATTATTGCGTGTTGAGCGGCGGAATTTAACGCCGTTACCTCGTTACCAGAGCGAGGAAATAATATTTATTAAATATTTAATTCTCCCAAATGGGAATCAAACCCACAACTGTTGTACTTACAGTTCCACGCCAGTGCCCCTGCGCCACGATAGCCTTAGTTAGTCAGACAAGATATATTAATAGACACGATGATTGTGGGTCTCTATTCAGGGGAAAAATTATATTTAAATCATTTTTAATTCCATGAATGCGTTAAGATCCGCCGCTCTACTCGCAATGTAAAGAACAGGTGTCCTCAGAAATACTTAATAAACAAATTATTTCTGTTAGAAATTTATCTTTTAACAATAAATAGGTATAAAAATTATTTTTTACTTTTTATTTTATGTTAGTGTCAAAGTTTATCTATAAAAATATATATAAAAAAGGATATACCTATATATTTTATTTCTTATATTAGTGCTGTTAATGTTATTTAAATTTATACCTCTTGTAATATTTAATTATATACTTATAAAATTCCTGTAAAAAACTAACTAGAGCACAGTGAAAAATTCATATTACCAATGCAATTTCTGGCCCCGTGGCTAAACGGTATATAGGCACAAGGATGCCTGTGAGAATTATTTTCCGGCAAGAATCTGTCAGGGTTAAAGCTGTCCACATCAGAGCCCCATATTTTTTTGGATCTGTGCATCATAGAAGGTAAAATTGCACAACTAACACCAGCTGGAATCGTGCAATTTGCTGAAACATAAAGCCGGTAGGTACAGTGAAAATCAAAAAGTTCTTAATATTTTACTATTCTAAGCCAAGCCTGACTAAGCCTTCAGGACGTACATACGCAGGTTCCCGATTTTTAACATTATTTGTGGACTCTTAGGTAAATCGAGCTGTTAAGGTAATTGTGGTTTCAAATTGATTTACAGGTTGGGGGTATGATTCTTACTCGACAACACGAAATATTTAATATTTTAATATTTAAAAAACTAAAATTTTTTTCTGTGTGTACATAACAAATACTGAAGTGCAAAAATTTTCTTATTAGTGTATTGTAGTGTTAGTTGGTAATAAATAAATTTGCTTACAAAGTTTAACTTCTTTTTGAGTCATTCTACCAATGATAGGTACAACAGTGTACAATCTCATAGTTTCTTTAATCACTCTCTCGAGCAACTCCATTTTATTCATATCCTCCTTCGTAGGAGTACGATCTGAATCTCCAAATATATTTTGTAATCTGTATTAACATATAATTCACATTCATTTAAAAAAAAAACAAAGAAAAGAAGTAATCGATTTTAGTGTACTGGATCACTGGAGAGTTATCCGTAAAGCAAGATATCTTGCGTTTATTATTTACATTTAAGAGTCCGATGTGGCGCAGTAGCTAGCACAAGCGTATGACGGTGTGCGCGACGGTTATGGGTTCGCTACCCACTCGTGGCAGTGAATTATTATTTATTAATATTTTAATTTCTTTGTTCTGGTAACAAGGCAAAGCACGGCGTTGATATCCGCCACTCAGTCCGCAATGCCTCGAAAATTCGGCGGAAATTGCCGACGTTCCGTTTAACCTAATATTGCGACACTCCGTTACCTAACGGAGCGTCTCTATTTGCTTACTATTTGCAAGGATATAGCTAGGAAACGAAAATATTTAATTTACATTTGATTGATTCTAAAGAAAATTATAAAATAACATTAACTTACTCCTGGTATACTTTTTCCTGCACATCTGCGTGAGTTCCGAGTAATTGTAAAGTGTATGATATCACCAGAGCGGTAGTGTCGTTGCCGGCGATCGTAATAGAGTCTATATGCTCGCGTAGCTGTTCATCAGTGAACTTCATCTCTCTGTTTAATAATAGCTCCAAGAGATCCAGTCGACCTTTAAATATTTATATAAATATAATTAGATCCGCCACTCAACACGGAATGCCTCGAAAAATTCGGCGGCAATTGGCGAACAAGCAAGTCTGAAGCGTGAAGCTGATTTATTCTTTAATATATTTAATATAAATATCAAATATTAAGTTTTACACGAAGATCTAGAAATAAAATTGCAAAAAAAAAATAGAGAGGCATATCCAATAGATATTAAAAAAAATGCTTAATATAATCACAAACCTTCTTTAAAATTATTCCCCTGTTTCTCAAATAAAGCTCGTTTTTTCTTGACAACCTAAAATAAACATTTTATCATTTTTTAAATTGCTTATAAGTATTTCGCTTCAGTCACTATTTATTTATTTATTTTATAAGTTTCCAAGTAATAGTGGAGGCCGCCGTGGTGCACTGGCACAAGTGTGTGTCTGTAAACTTAACTGTTATGGGTTCTATTCACACTCGGGGTAATGAAATATTTAATATATTCATTGAGTGTTGAGATCCGCCACTCAACTCAAAATGCCTCCAGAACTTGGCTGAATGGAAATGAAAAAAAAAATCTTTATAGCTTCACGCTTTCTAGCAGGTAGACAGAGGGAACCTAGTGTTAAGAAGATGTTCCCATTGAGACATTTCCGTTCCTCCGAATTCTGGAGGCATGGCATATTGAATGGTGAAACGCAACGCCGTGGCTCGATACCAAAGCGAAGAATAGATAATGGA